>SNQJ01S0047337.1:23589-38639 GCA_010110895.2 Picea sitchensis | reverse complement strand
GTAACTCCGACGTTCAGAGAGTTTGGTGCTATAACACCTCTATTCCCCTGAAGTAGGACTTTGCCGAACTTACCTCAATGTAGATCTAATGACCAAGGGGACTCCCAAATAAACACGGATATGCAGCTCGTGTTACTTCTCTATTGATAAATGGATTAGGGTTTAACAGTGGGGCAGGTCTATCTTCCATGGTTAGGGAAAATTCCAGACACCGATCAACCTCGTGGGTAATTGTAACAACCCGTTGCCTTCGACTAGTTTACAAATGGTAATGTCGTAGCACTTCGGAGCTCTAAACTTTCGGAGTTCCGAAGCCAGAAAGGATTAGTCCCTTTAGGGCCTAGCACAAGGTTCCCCAACCCGATCATATGGGTCCTCTGATAAATCTTGTGGGCTACGCGCAAATTCCTTAGCCATGAATTGGTTAAGGACACGAGCGTGAGCTCTCAGTCACACCAGTGAAGGGTATGAATGAGGCACCCTCCTTCCACATGGTTTGAACTTGGTATTCCCACAAAGTTAGATTCGAGAGGTCGAAAAGACTTAAGCATTCGAGTAAATCCTACCCCAAATCTCTTGCAGAATTACGTCCCATAACTCTCTAACTGCTAAGCCGAGGCAAGCAAAAGACCATTCAAAAGCATGGGTTCACAGAGAGACAATACACATTTCTACCTTAATCATTCAATACAAAATTGAATCATAGGCATGTATATTCAAACATCATTTTCATTTCAATACATAGAGTATGAAAATACTTATCAGAAAACCAAAATCGTGAAGTGACTGCTAAAAGGTGTGCCTGTTTCCACCCAACCATAAGCACAACCACTCCTGAACGGATTTACTACTGGCCACCCCCGATCTAGAACATGATGCTTTGAGAGAGACTCTTTGTTCTTGCTCCATGATAGTCAGGGACGAAGGTTACTCTCCTCCTCCCACAAGATCTCGGCAATTGGTTTTCTCTGTACCAAGCAAGGAGGTCTGCACAAGTACTTCCATAGTCATTCGTCAAGATCCTTTATCATCTTGAAACAAAAACCTTGCCAACAACTTCTTGTGCCCAGAATGAGCTTATTTCTCAGTTCTCCTTTGAACCAGAGAGATGCAAGCGCTCCTTTTCTCTTGTCGATATTGGTCTTTCGACTATGCTTCCTCGCAGATCCGCCTCTACCCCCTGAATTACCTCTTTTCTTGCCTTCCTCAGCAAGCTTGCGTGGGTCCGAATCCACATCTCATGTTCAGGTATGGAAGTCTTGGAGATGGGTACTTTTCCCCATCTCCTCATTAACTCTTGAGGAGGACTCTTCCAGCTACTAGTCTGAATGGTAATTCATTTATGGGTCAGAGGACTGTTCTGGGTCTGAGCCATTAAATCCAGTAAGGTACTGGTTTGGTGGGGGGTCATCTCAACCATTTTTGGTTCTTCTCACCATATATCTCATAACACCATGGTCTATCTTGGCAAACCCCCCTTTCAACAATTATGCAACGCTATCCATTTTCTATTACTAACATAAAATACATACATTAACTTTTATAACAAAAGGTTCATCAAATCCATCATTCACACATATTTAGTCTGCCAGAATATTTTAGAAAGTTATAGTTATATTTACAAACTGATGGAAACAAGGGTTTTACATCCCCATTAGAAATAATATTTTTTCCTGATACAAAAGCTTTTCTGGTTCCTTAGGTATTTTCTTATATAGGTGTCTGAAGTTAGTCTCTAAAAATAATTGTACTAATAATTCAAGTATAAAAGGGTAAAATTGTTAATTTTAGAGAGCTATAATTTCCATCCCAAAGCTCAGAATTGAGAAAGAGAGAAGTTGATAGAAATATATTGGAGAGTATAATCTTCCTATTCACCTAGAATTCAGATTCTAGCAAAAAAATTTCTCAAAAAATTAAAAGAAGTTGTCTGGTGGTCTTAAAAGGGTAGAAATTATGCATAACTTTTTCCAAAATTGCAGAATTGATTCTTATCTTACAAATTTTTTTTGCATGCACATTTTGAAGAGTTAGGGGTGCAGGAAGAAAATATCAAGTTCATTATGGGGACTAGAAGCATGGGAGATTCCCAAGAAACTCATAGCTATGAGGAAGAAGTGAAGGACCTAAATGCTAGTTTGGGAAATGAGGAGACATAGTGTAATGGGCATATGAGTAGAGCAAAGCCAATAGAGATGATAGAGTCCATGGAGATCTTAAGAATGGAAGTGAAAAGTTATAGATCTGATAATGAGATAATAATAAGTTCCCATGAAGAGCACAACCATATTATCACCCATCTGCTACAAACTCTAAACCAACTGCAAAAGTAAGTTAGAGTTGGAGAAATTTCAAGACACGAGGAAAGAGGCAGATCCCATGAAGAGGGGATAAATAAAAAGGATCCAAACGATCAAGGAGTGTTAGTAGGACTCATAAAACACATCATTCACCAATTTATTCAGCAAGGAAGGAAAACTTATTTGAAGAATCATAGAGCAACCCAAAATTATCTCCTGCCAGGCATCAAAGGAGAAGGCATGGATTGGATCAATTGTAAGGAGAACTCAAGAAGCTAAAGCCCCAAAGTTTTTATGGATAAACCAAGAAGGGATAAGAGGTTGAATCTTGGTTTGTTGGAATGAAAAATTATTTCCAATTACATAACTATTCCTCCAACTTGGAAGGTAGGATTGCCATATACAATTTGTAAGGAAAGGATTCTATGTGGTGGAATAAGATGAAGTAGGTGAAGAACATCAATGAAAATAAGGTCACTTGGAAGCATTTTAAGAAATATTTACATCAACATGATCTCTTAGAGCATTACTATGAGAAAACGATGCAAGAGTTCTTTGAACTCAAGCTAGGAAATATGTCCATGGAAGAATATGAAATAAGTTCTTCGACTTGTTAAGATATGTGGGATTCATTAAAGATGAGAATGTAAATATTTATAGGTTTCTGAGTGGGATACCTTCTTTTTACAAATATAAAATACAATATGTTAAGCCAAATACTTTGGAATATACCGTAAGGAAGGAAAAGTACTTGTATGAGCAGAATAAAGGTAGAGAAACACTCTAGAAGTCTTGGAAGGACAAGAAGAGGGAAAAAGTAGAACAAAGGATGAGAGGTTTAAAAATTCCTTCATATTTTAGGAGCAATCATAATGTGTATCAACAAAGTCAGGCAACTCAAAGTGATTTAAATATGGTGGAATAATCCGACAAAAGACCAAGACTACCGATCAAATGTTTGGGGTGTAAAGGAGAGCATTTGTATAGATATTTCCCACATAAATAAGACAAAATGAAGACTACTCACAACCTTCAAGAAGATACTACAGTTGAAGATGTGGATGGAAATAGTCCAAGGATAGATGCATCCTTGGAAGATTGACATGCAGAACATCAATCCCACATGATTGAGGTGCAATGTAAGATTACCAATCAACTTGTTGCTATTTTAATTGTTTCAGGAGCAAGCCATAGCTACATTGATCCTAAATTAGTGGATGGATTTCATTTAAAAAAGGGTAATCTTGAAAGATCATGTTTAGTTCAGCTAGCCACTGGAACCAAAAGAAGGATCAATGAAGTTGTTAAAGTTGTCCAATAGATTTGAATGGAGTCAATATAATTGTTGATCTAGATATCATTCCATCAAGTTCTTATGGTATCCTAATTGGAATGGATTGGTTGGATAAACATCATGCCATCCTAGACTATCAAAATAAGACATTCACATGTCTTGATGAAGAAGGAAAACAAAGCTTGGTGAAAGGAATTCCAAGACCCATTTCTATAAGAGAAATTTTAGACTTACAACTGAAGAGATGTTTCATAAAAGGATGCCAATTATTTGTATCTCATGTGGAGGAACTAACCAAAAATAAGAGTCCAAAACTTGAGGATTTTGCAGTGCTCCAAGAATTTTAGGATGTATTTGGGGAGATTCCAGGTTTTCTACCCAAGAGAGACATATAATTTTTTATTGATCTAATTACTAGAGTTTCCCTAGTATCCAACACTCCTTATAGAATGAGCACATCATAGTTGAGAGAATTATAAATGCAGCTTGAAGTAATCTTGAAGAAGGGTTATATACGCCCAAGTGTCTCACCTTAAGGAGAACCAGTTCTCTTTGTGAAGAAGGAGGATGTGACCTTGAGGCCTTACATTGACTTGAGGCAACTAAATAAAGCTACAATGAAGAAAAAGTACCCTCTTCCCAGAATTGATGATCTCTTTGATTGACTAAAAGGAGTAAAGGTATTTTCCAAGATAGGCATGAGATAGGATACCATTAGGTAAGAATCATATATGGAGATATCAATAAGACAAATTTTGAACCAGGTATGGGAACTATGAGTTTGTAGTGGTGCCATTTGGATTAACAAATGCACCATTTGTCTTTAAGTTCCTGATGAATGGCGTATTCATAAATTACTTGGACAAGTTTTTCATAGTACTCTTGGATGGAATACTTATCTATTCTAAGTCATAGAAAGAGCATGAGAAACACTTGAGGATGGTGCTACAAGTGTTAATAGAGCATCATTTGTATGCCAAGCTGGGAAAATGTTCATTATACCAAAAGTAGATCCATTATTTGGGCCATATAATTTCATAGGAGACCATAGCAGTGGATCCATAAAATATTAAAGCAATCAGAGAATGAACAACACCAAGGAATGTAATGGAAGCCAGGTTTTTCATGGGAGTTGCAGGTTATTACATGAGATTTGTTTCAGATTTTTCCAAGATTGCCAATCCAATCTCTTCTTTACAAAAGAAGGGGATACAATTTGAATGGACCTCCGAGTTTGAAGAAAGTTTTCAAATTTTGAAGGAATCACTTACAAGTGCACCAATTTTAAACATTGTTGATCCAAATGATAACTTTTTTGTGTGCACATATGCATGTAGGGAAGGGCTTGGTCGAGTCCTTACCCAAAATGGGCATGTAGTATGTTATGAGTCAAGAAAATTGAAAGAGCATGAGAGGAATTATGCCACACATGACATAGAGTTGGCAACCATAATTCATGCTTTAAAAATGTGGAGGAATTATCTCATGGGAAAGAAGTTTGAGCTGAGGATAGACCATAGTGCCATAAATATTTATCTGAGAAGCCAAAATTAAATGCTAGACAAGATAGATGGTTGGAATTTATCAGTGAATATGATTTCCATATAAAAAATATCAAAGGTAAGGTGAACAAAGTGGTTGATGCACTCAACATGAGGGTGCATGAAATGCAGTTACAACCATAAGCATGTACACAACATATTTGAAAACCAAAATTTTAGAGGTTGTAAAATTAGACCAGCTTTGTTTACAAATTAAGGAAATCATACAACATGGTAAAGTATAGTAGAAATACAAGTGTTATTAGATGAAAGAGCATGTGATTATCTTGTATAGGAACGAATTTTATGTTCCTAATTTTTAGAAATTAAGAAATTTGGTGTTAGAAGAAATGCATAATGTTCCTTATGTTGGATACCCAAGATATCAAAAGCCAATTGTAGCCACAAGAAGCCAATATTTTTGGCCAGGAATGAAGAAATATGTAGTTGAGTATATAGCTAGACACATGGAATGTCAAAAGGTAAAGGATGAGCATAGGCATCCAACTGGATTTCTACAACCATTGCTCATTCCTGAGTGGAAATGGGAAGTTTTTTCCATAGATTTTATTACCAAGTTGCCCCAGAAAAATGAAGTAGCATGATTCCATCATGGTAGTGGTGGATAAACTCACAAATGTTGTCCATTTTATTCCAGTGAATTTAAATCACAAGGAAGATTGTTGAGATTTACATCAAGGAAATTTCCAGGATACATGGTGTGCCTAAGACAATTGTTTCTGACATAGATTCCAAGTTTACAAAAAATATATAGAAGGGATTATTTAAAGGATGTGAAATAAATTTAAATTTTAGTACGACATATAACCTAGATTCAGATGGGCGGACATAGAGGTTCAACCAAGTAATTGAAGAAATGGCGAGAATGTATGTGATGGACAAGACATCTAAATGGGAAGGGTATTTACATTTAGTGGAATTTGCATACAACATTGGGTATCAAAAATCATTGAAAATGAGCCCATTTGAAGCATTGTATGCAAAAAAGTGCAATAGTCCTGTGAGTTGGGATAATCCAGTAGACATAGTAGTGTTTGGGCATAAAATGCTCAAGGATATGGAAGAGAAAATGATTAAAATCAAACATAACTTGAGGGTATCCCAAGACATGCATAAAATCTATGTAGATAAGGATAAAGTAGCTGGAGAATCACAAGTGGGAGAACATGTTTTCCTGAATGTAAAACCAAAGAGAAGTTCACTAAATTTGGGAAGCTACCCCAAGTTGGCAACAAATATCATGGGCCATTTTAGATACTAGACATGATAGTTCCAATTGCCTATATGCTTGAATTTCCTACATACATGCATATGCATAATGTATTGTTGATGTTTGGTAGCATCATATAGGTATTTCTGCAAAGGTCTAAGTTTCTAGACGTGTGGAAATCGTCCAAAGCCTTTTACCTTGGTAACTTCACTTTAATTAAAGGAATTATTAAAGTAAAGTGATTTTATTAATTAATTGAGTTATTTAAGGAAATGATAAAATTTAGTATTTAATCTTAGTCATTGATCTCAAGTGAGGTGAGAAGTAATATCAACTGTTAATCACTTTGGAGATTAGGGTTAGGTCATAACTCAATCTTATAAAAGTAAGGCTAGGGTGAAGGTGAAGACACTTGACACATTGATACAGAGCAAAGAAGGAATTTTCCTAAGAGGGTTAGATCACGAAGGAATATGATTCAAGGATATATTGGATAGGTGGAGAAGGACTTCCATCTAGAGATCAGGTCAAGGAGAAGAGAGAAAATAGACAACTGCAAGTGGGTTTCAACAAAGCGAAGCCACATGAAAGGGTTGCACCATACATAATTTGTCGTACAGTCCTCGCGGTCATGTACATGGGTCACCATGGAGACATGTGTGTATACGTGGGTTTACTTAAGAAAAGTCACGTACACCTTGAAATACATGCCAAATATGGGTTGTACAACAAAACATACTTTGTGAGGTTTGTCTGCAGTTGTATTTATCTCAGTGGACCATTATCCTTATTGCGGGAGCCTTGATTTTATCATAATAAAATCATCTCAGCATTGGTTTTCCCTCCGGGGTTTTTCTAGGGGTATCTATGCAAAATATTGGTGTTTATGTTTGCATGATTTGGTTTCCAGTTTTTCTTCCGCTATGTTTATTGAGTTGAATATTCTAGCAATGTATTTTTTTTTGTTTTGTGAGTTGCTAATCTAATTTGCAGTAAGGAAATCACTAGATAACAAGATATCTAGGATTGGAGTAAGGGGATTTCAACATGGTATCAAAGCACATGCTCTAAGAGGAAGCCAGATCTTAGATCCATAGTAGTTGATAGCAGATCTATCAAATATGCAGGATACCTTATCATATCCATAACCAACAAGAAAAAAATGAAGGATGGATTTTAGAGAAACAATCGTACTAAGGCAGAACTAGAGTTTTGTAGTTTTACGGAGTTGTACACATGTTACAGAAGGAACATGCGTGTACATACATGGATCTATTTGGATACAATTGCATATATATGGGTTCTAGTAAGCACATGCACATACATACACGGGTTCTAGTAAAGAAAATGACATACATACACATGGTTTAGTTGTGACAGGCACGTACAAGTTTGTATAGGTCAGTACAGGGGAAATTTCAACAAGAAGTTATTTCCAGGGAAATTTATCATCCCTAAAGGATGCAATTATCACTTCTAAGAGTTGAAGAGAGATTGGATGGAGCATCAAACTTCCTATCTTGGAAATAAAGAATAACTTTGACGTTGAAGGAGTATGACCTTTGGGAGTTAGTGGACAAAGTAGTTGTTCCACTGACAGATCCGACAGCTTTGGAAGCTCACCAAAATAAGGAGATCAAAGCAGAGAGGGTCATCTTGGATTCAATGAAGAATCATCTAATTCCTCACTTATCTGAGAAGAATACAACCAAAGAGATGTTTGATGCCTTGATAGGTTTATTCCATAGAACGAACATGAATAGGAAGATGGTCTTCAAGAATCAACTCAGATAAGTGAAGATGTCTAGATCTGAAAATGTTACTAGCTATTTCATGATGATCACATAGTTGCGTGATCAAATTGCATCCATAGGGGGGGAATAGAGGACGCAAAGCTTGTGAATGTGTCATTGAATGGTATTCCCAAGTCATTGGAGGCATTTTTCAAGGGATTATACACTCGGGAACATCTTCTAGATTGGTAGAGAATTTGGGATGATTTAATCTAGGAAGAGACTCGAGAGGAGTCCAAAAGAAACAAGAAATGAAGTAGTGATGAGAAATTTTCCCTTGTTAGTAAGACAATAAAGGGAAAATGAAAGAGATCTAGAAAGAAGGGTAAGAGTGATGGAGGATCATAACAACCAGGGAAGAAGAAATGGAGTAAAATTAAGTGCTTCTCATGTCATAAGAATGGACATTATGCATCTCCGTGTCTAGAGAAGAAGAAGGGTAAAGGAAATATGCAGACAACAACATCAGCATAGACACAACTAAATGAGTTTGCAATGAAGTTTGAGAAGGATTTATCACTGGTTTCTTGCCTTTATACCTGCACAATTATGAGGAGTGCATGGTTCTTGGACAATGGTGCATCTCATCATATGATAGAAGCACAAGGATTGTTCAACAATATGACATATAGGGACTTAGATGTTCATGTGGAGATTGGTGATGATTCCAAGTATGTAGTGAAGGGAGAGGTAAAAATTTCGATCCATCTTGAGTCAAGAGGTTTTGTTGGATGCCCAGGATGTGCTTTATGTACCAGGACTGAAGAAGAATTTTCTCTCAGTCTCAGTTATGGGGGACATGGGTTTTGTCGTTACTTTTGAGAGAGGAAAAGTACTCATACATCCATAGAAAGATACCCTAGACACAATATTGGTAATTGGGGTTAGAGAGGGTTCTTTATACAGGTTGAAGGGCAAGATTGTTTCAACTTTGGTACATGAAAATGACATCCTATGTGAGTTGTGGCATAGGATGTTGGGACACCTTTACTACAAGGCATTTCTGATCTAAGGGAGATTGTTACACATCTTCCATAGTTCAATATTGAGCAATAGGGAGTGTGCAGAGGGTGTGCTCTTGGAAAAAATGTGAAGGCTACTTTTCCAAGCAGCGGGAGTAGGTCCAAGGGGATATTGGATATTATACATGCAAATGTGAGTGGGTTGATGTCAGTAGCATCAATACAAGGATCATCATAGTATATGATGTTTATTGATGGCTTTTCCAAGAAAACCTGGATCTTATTTATGAAGACCAAGGATGAGGTATTCAATTAGTTTTAGGAGTTTAGAGATTAGGTGGAGAACAATACAAGAAAGAAGATCAAGGTCTTGAGGTCATATAATGGGGGAGAGTACACCTCCAATGACTTCAAGGATTTTTTCAAGGAGGAAAGAATCAAGAGGGAGATGACAGTCTCATACAACCCTTAATAAAATGGGGTTGTAGAGAGAAATAATTGGTCCATCATTTGTTCTTCTAGGGATATGATATATGACCAGGAGTTGCCTATGTTTCTTGGGAAGAGACATGTAACATGTTGATGTATGTGTAGAACAAGAGTCCTCATATCATATTGGGGGAAAATATTCCATATGAGGCATTCTTAGGAGTGAAGTCAGTGATAGGACATTTGAGGATCTTTGGTTGTCCAATCTACATCCATGTGCCTGTGGGAAGAGGACAAAGGTGGAGCCTTTGGGACATAAGGCTGCATTTTTGGGGTACAATGATACCTCAAAGGATTACATGATCTTCATACCAGCGCAGAGGAAGAAAATTGTGAGACGATATGTTAAGTTCAAGGAGAACTTGACATATAGGAGATCTTAGGAGTCATCAATAGTGACATAGGAAGGGGAGAAAAATGCTCCAAAGAGTAAGAAACAATCAACAAATCAGACTTCAGGTGGGGAGGAGGAGTTGGCTCCTTCCATTTCTATTAGAAGACCCAAGTGGCTATTACAGAAATTGAGGGATGCCGATGAGGATCATAGGAGTGAGGTCAGAGAGCATAGGCCTCCAAGGAAGTTTCCTAACTATATGGTGCTTAGGAGTAGCATCATTGATGTCAAGCCTTCCATTTTTGAGGAAGAAATAGATCAACATGTATGGTGGTATGCCATGATAGATGAGTACACATCTATTATGAGGAATGATGTTTGGGACATAGTGTCGAGACAAGAGGGGAAGTCAGTTGTGAGTTTCAGGTGGATCTACAAGATCAACCATGTTGCAGATGGTAGCATTGTAAAGTTCAAGGTGAGGTTTGTGGCAAGAGGGTTCTCCCAAAAAGAGGGAGTGGAATACGATGCAACTTTTTCTTCAGTCCCCAGGTATGCTTCTATTCAAGCTGTTATTTCTATTGCTTTAGTTATGAGGTGGAGGATATATCAGATGGATGTTAAAACAACTTTCCTCAATGATATTATTGATGAGGAAGTATATATAGATCAACTTTAGGGATTTGAGGTACATGTGAGGGAGTCTCATGTGTGTAGGCTTAATAAATCCTTATATGGACTCAAACAGGCACCTAGGGCATGGTATTCCACGATTGATTGATACTTGTAGAGTATTGGATTTACAAAGAGTGAGGTGGATCCTAACTTGTACTTCATACTTGTTGGGTTTGATCCACTCATATTGGTTATGTACGTTGACGATTTATTTCTCATAGGTGAAAAATAGCTTATTGCAGGGTGCAAAGCATATTTGGCTATTAAGTTCAATATGAAGGGCATTGTATTGATGCATTATTTCTTGGGGTTAGAGGTATGGAAAGTACTGAGAGAAATATTTCTTGGACAAGGGAATTACATAGTTGATATCTTGAGGAGATTTAGAATGAAGGACTATAGATCGATGACTACACCTATGGTTACCAATATGAATAAGGTGATCACTTCAAATTCATAGTTGATGGATCCCAGAGTATACATGCAACTGATAGGGTCCTTGATGTATTTGGTCAATACTAGGCCAAATATATGTTTTGGAATGAACACCTTGAGTTAGTTCATGGTGGAGCCGAGGCAGAGGCAGGTGCATTGGATAACAACGAAGCATGTGCTCAAGTACTTGAGAGGTATAATGGAGTATGGATTGAGGTATCTTGAAGGAGATGAAATGAAGTTTCAGGGATACTCAAAATTATATTGGGTAGGGAGTGCAATAGACAGAAAGAGCACCTTGGGGTGTTGCTTCATCTTGGGATCAACAATGATTTCTTGGTTCAATAGGAAGAATACTTTTGTAGCACTCAATTCAGTAGAGGCAGAGTATATGACAATGAGTATGGATAGTTGTGAAGCCATTTGGATTCACAAATTGCTTATAGGTTTATTTGACTAGGAGTTGGAGCCTATGATGATATTTTTCAATAATCAGAGTTGTATCAAAATATCGAATAATCCAGTATTCCATGACAGGTCCAAGCATAATGAAATCAAATATCACTTCATTCAAGATAGGATCCAAAAGGGAGCAATGAAGCTTCGATATATTTTCACATATGAGCAGGTTGCAGATACTCAGACCAAACCCTTGGTGAAAAGGAAGTTTGTGTTCTTCAGAGAAAAACTTGGAGTGGTGGAGTATACCTTCCTCGCTAAGAGGGAGTGTTGATGTTTGGTAGCATGGGATGGGTATTTCCACACATGTCTAAGTGTCTATATGTGTGTAAATCGTCCAAATTATTTTACCTTCGTAACTTTACTTTATTTAAAATATTTATTAAAGTAAAGTTCTTTTATTAATGAATTGAGTTATTTAAGGAAATGCTAAAATTTAGCATTTAATCTTAGCCATTGATCTCTAGTGAGGTGAGAAGTAATCTCAAATATCAATCACTTTGGAGATTAGGGTTAGGTCATAACTCAATCTTTTAAAGAAAGGCTAGGGTGAAGGAGAAGACATTTGACACATTGATACAAAACAAGGAAGGACTTTTGCTCATAGGGTTGGATCAGGAAGGATTGTGATTCGAGGAGATCTTGGATAGGTGGAGAAGGACTTCCATCTAGAGATCAGGTCAAGGAGAAGAGAGATAAGACGCAACCACATGTGGGTTTTAGTAGAGCGAAGACATAGGAAAGGGTTGCACCGTATGAAGTTTGTTGTATAGTCCTTGAGGTCATGTACGTGGGTCATAGTGGAGACATGCGCACATACACATATTTACCTAAGGAAAGGAACTTACACCTCAAAAAGTGTGCCATATATAGGTCGTACAATGAAACAAAATTTGTTAGGTTTGTTTGCAATTGTATTTCTATCACTGGGCCATTATCCTTGTTACGGGAACCCTGATTTTATCATAACAAAATCATCTCAGAAATGGTTTTCCCTCCAAGGTTTTTCCAGGGGTATCTACCCAAAAATGTTGGTGTTTATGTGTGCATGATTTGGTTTCCATTTTTTTTCCGCTATCTTTATTGAGTTGAACATTCCAGTAGTGTATTTTTGTTTTGTTTTGTGAGTTGCTGATCTAATTTGCAGTAAGGAAATCACTAGATAACAAGATGCCTAGGATTGGAGTAAGGGGATTTCAACATGTATTTCATGTATATTTTTTTCGAAAAAGTATGTACATGATCCTAACCATGTCATTGATTGGACTATGATTCAGGTGGAGCCATAAGAGAAATTTTAGGTAAAACCAATGCATATCCTGGACCCAAAAGTCAAGGTGCTCCAGAAAAAATCCATCAAGAAAGTGAAGTTACAGTGGACGTACTAAATCCCTGAAGAATTGACTTGGGATCTAGAAGATGCAATGTGGGAAGCATACTCACATTTGTTTTGAATTTTTGATGTAAAAATTGTACATATATGAACACCTATAGGGTGATGTGCACTAAGGACAATGAAAAAAAGAGGGGATGTATCACCCCAATTTTGATTCCCAAAATGTATTGTAATTTAAAAATGCAAATCAGGTTGTGAGCCAAATAGTACAATTGATGGTCTAAGGAATGTAAATGATGTAAATTAAAATTATTAATAAAAATACATCACTCACTACAAGACAAGGGGGACTAAAACGATGGGGGGCTATGATTCCATGAGAGAGGAATGAGAGGGGAATAAGGGGGCCAAAGGGGCCAAAGGGGCCAAAGGAAATAATATTATAATATTTTATCATAACCCAAATTCCTTACCTTGGCTTATGAAAAAGGCATATCATCCTGGAGAGGTGTACACGGGTAGTTGGGGAAGACTTCCTTGATTACTAAGTGGCAAGTTAGATACATGCATACTTATTTCCTTGTTCTTGAGAGCTGCTCATATTTCTTACCATTATTTTTTCCATTATTCCATCCATATCCCTACCTTCATGCTGCTGGTACGAATTGTAAAAGGGAGCCAAGTTTGTGAAGGGGGATGAATTGCATGACTATTAAAAAAATTGATATTGAGCATCTTGGTAGATCCCAACATTGAGATTTTCCTAGCCATACTATGTTGGGGCCCAAGAAAAGGGGTGTTATATCATGAGGGACTGCATTGCAAAGAAGGGGTCCACTTATCTGGGTTGTGCATAATGAAGGGGGAAAGAGAGTTGGTGATTGGGATCACTGCATAAATGAATAGTTTGAGAAATTAGTGGGAACTAGGTTGAGAGAGTCTTGATCATCCTTGTCGACTTATAGCCTCATCATGGGGGTGGCATGTTATAGAAAGACCTGGTGCAATAGTGCCTATGGCTGGGAAGAACGTCCCATGTTAGCAACCAATTGGTGTAAATCATTGTTGAAGATAAATATTCTATTATATATTATTTTATATGTGTTTATACGGTTAATTATGTGAATTTCTATGTTAATTGTTGTAATGTTTAAATGTATAACTATGCATTTATAATGTGAATGTTCTCATAAATTTTGTCTGAACTAGAATATTACTTTGCATGTATAATTTGCATTATATGACAGATCTTAATAATGATATGGTATCAAAGTTAATAGTATGGTGAAATTAAGGAAATTGGAGAAAATTTCCAAGTACCTCACCATCCAAACAGGTACCGGGGTGGTTGGGTATGTTATAATACAAATGCCTTAGAACAATGTTCTCACATTGATCATAATGATAGGTTATACAATGACAAATGTTGTCCCTAAAAAATAATTACATCAACACTTTCTAACATTCCCCCATAATGATGACTATATGAATGATAATACATTTAGAAGAACATATCATTACATTACACTCCCCCTTAATGACAACTTTAAACATTCTATGTGAGTGAAAAGATAAGTAGACTTTGTTTCCATCAAAGATAAGTTGTTGAGTGGAACAATGTAAGAAAACACTGGTAAGTTACAATCATATCCTCAATAAAGTGTAAGGAAATGACACTTCATGCCATCAAGAATCAATGCAAATAGTAAATGCATATCAGATTCCTAATAAGTTTCAAGAAAGGAAAAACTTACTTCTATCAAGAATCAACGTAAGATGACAAAAGTATGATGAATCTGAATGTAATTCGACAAGATGAAAGTGTCAATGATCTGCTAAAACATTTCAATTGAGAACTTGAATATAAGCACAAAACAGGTTCAACAAGTGATTTAAAAGATGCATGATGTGCAATAAGATGATCTTGGAATCAATACACCATGCCATACAAAATAACAAAATCAAATTGTCCATTTTTTATTACATGGATAATTCATTTCTATCAACATTACAAAGAATATAATATATTCAGAAAATAATAATGTTTATCTCTATCAAAATTATGACAACTAGTGATATGATATAGAGCAATTGAATCAATATTAACACCTTTAGACATTGTCTTTCCAATAAGGTTGCTTGCTTGTTCACATTGCTCTTCCCATACAACCAAGTATTTTTCATCTGTCGACTTTGGTATG
>SNQJ01S0047337.1:0-23579 GCA_010110895.2 Picea sitchensis | reverse complement strand
TATTGATATTTGGTTCTTAACAAAATAATGAGGGTTCCTCTGTTTCCTTTTGCTCACAGAAAGTTTCCCACCAATCTTTGACATGGGGAGCGACTTTGAGGAGCGCAAAAGTAATATTTTCTCTATTCGAAAAGTTATGGACATAAAAATACCCTTCTAGTAGATTCAACCACTTGTCTACAGCATCTACGTCTATCTGACCTTCAAATATAGGAATATCGAATTTTATTTGTACCTTGAAGGGGGCGGTGCCTCCGCTCGAAGAAGATGTGTCGCCTGTTGGTAGTCGTTGAAGGATTTGCACGAAATTATCCATCATCTCGTTCCTTTGTTGCGTGAGGGCTTCCTCAATCAACAGTTTAAAAGGATCTCATGTCCCGTCATCTTTTTTTTCTCCTTCCATGGGAGGTCACTTGGGTGTGCAATAGATTTTTTCCTCAAGAGAAACAAGCTCGAGACCTAACTCTTTGTACTCCGGCCTCGTTGGGGACATGCATTAAGACGACAAGGAGCAAACCGCTCTGATACCATTGATCCGGATTTTATTAGCAAAATGAAATGACTACAGATTATTACCAGATGCTTAACACAGAATAACATAGATACAGTAAAATTGGTCTTCTATTCAATAAGGAAATAAGCTGAAACTGTAAAATGCATCGGAAAACAAGCTTGTTGGAATGGTGGTGGCTTATCTCTGAGGAGAGATGTGACGGTTGCGCTCATTCGCAAGAATATGATTACAATGAGGCTCTCAAGGCCTTTTTACAATAAATAGGAGTTTCAAAAACCCTAAACATCCAAAAATCTAACCCTAGGAGATGAAGCGCCAAAAATCATGTGGGCCCCGTTTGGGTAAGTTAGTACATCAACTTCTCGGGGTCGTAAATTTTGCATACGATCTCCATTTTGGGCATATGATAGCCCATTAGAAAGATCTATCCGAGAAATACAACAGTTGCACAAAATTTCATTATGATGAAATTTTTCGACCGCAACATACCCCAAAAAACGTCGTTTAGGACCTCAAAACAGCTCCAGAAGTTCAAGACCCGAAAAAACTGCTAAAAATAGTAAATTATCAAAATTGCAAGAAAGTTGTTTTGAGCCAGATGGAAAAGGTGAGTGGCCACCGATATCCACCTGGATCATCAAGCTTCATGTTGGGGATGAAAACACTAAATACTTTCATTGATTTTCAAATCACAGGAAAGCAGTGAATACCATATGTGTCATTTCTAGACCGGACGGTTCTCAAGCCACTTCTTTTAAGGACTTGACCATTGAATGAACAAAGCACTTCAAATATTTATTCCATGAGTCTTTTGGGGCCACTATCAATCACATTATTCAGGTTGCCTCACTATTCCCCTGATTTAGCCAAAAGGAAGAGAATGATCACTTGATGGTGGAAGTCTCCAAAGAGGAGTTGTCTAGAGTCCTTCATAGCTTCCAAAAAAGGAAAATCCTGGGCCTAGATGGGCTACCGATTGAGATCTATATAGAATGGTTTGATTTCATAGGGAATGGTCTCCTAAAATTTATAGAGTATTTCATATCTTCGAGACATATCCTTGCCCCTTTCAACACTACATTGATTTTCCTCATTCCAAAATCAGGCAATCCCTCCACCTTCAATTTCTTTCAACCTATCTCCTTGTGTAACTAAATATACAAAATCATTGCAAAAATCATCACCCTCTGTCTCAAAGAAATTCTTTCTGAAAACATATTACTTGAACAATTTGGATTTCTTAGAGGGTGACAAATCCATGAAGCTATTGGGATAGCCCAGGAAGGCCTCGACACTATTCAGACCCATCATCAGAAAGAGTTTATAGACAAGGTGGACCTCTCTAATGACTTTGATAGAGTTCATTGGTTATACATCAGATTGCTTTTTATTCATTTGGGATTATGTCATGAATTTGTCACCTAGGTTCTAAATTGTATTAGCACTACCTCTTTTGATATTCCTATTAATGGAGCTTCCACATATTTCTTTAATCCAAAGAGGGATCTGTGATAGGGTTTTCCATACTCTCCCCTTCTTCTTATTCTATTTTTTGAATCTCTCATCCGACTTATTCATGATGCCAAGAGAATAAATGTTTTCAAAGGAATTAATATTAGCCAAAAAAAAAAAAATTATTATCCCACTTACTCTCTGTTGATGATATCTTGACTTTCTATGAAGGAAATTTGTGCCATCTGGAACATTTGGGAGTTATCCTTTGAACCTTTGGATTGGCAATTGGAATGGTCATTAACAAGCAAAAATCACCCATGTTCTAGTGGGGTTTATCATATGATGAATATGCGGCTACATCCAATCTCATGTCTATTCAACTTGAATCGATTGGGGAAGACTTCAAATATCTGAGCTTCACATTAAAACCAAACACGTATCAAAAATCAGATCGGAATTGGTTGTTGGCAAAAATAGAAAAGCATATATATATCTTGTGCAACAGGTGGCTCTTTAGAGCTGGCATAGTGGTGTTAGTCAAATCTGTTATAGAATCAATTTCGGATCTGGTGTTAATGTTGTTGATATGAAACTCAAATATTGTAAACCTTTTTTTAGGATACATACCTAATATATATGGTACTATAGTATCACGGTCGGCTATTTGTAAAAAAAATTGGACATTATATGATACCATACCGCTATTACATGTTATTTCTCTGTAAAAGAAAACATTTTTTTGGACAACACTTTTTGGCTAAATTGCCCACAGGAATGCAGATTTAAATTTTATTTTCTTAATAAAATTTACAGGATTTTTTTCCCGGGAAAAAAATCCTGTAAATTTTAAATAAATCTTATACATATTAAAAACTAAAAATATTCTAAAAATAATTGTTAATATTTACGTGCATGATAATATTTTTTGATATACTATATAAAATGCATCTTAATTGAGAGGATAATCTACAAGTAGTGTTGCATGCCTGAGGAAATTATTCTTTTTATCACATCATTGATTGTTTGTAGAACAAATCAAAACTATGTAAGAATGCATATGAATCAGAGTTAGGAAGTACAAATTATTGATCCGATATCACATACCCCTCCTACAAAATTCTTAATTTGTTTGATATCCTCCAATAGAAAGGCAACAGAAAGAAACACAACAGGCATATTTTTGACCCCTCTAGGTCCTTGAATTGGAAGTTGGCTATCATCAATCCATCCTATCATTCTTAGTAGAAATCTTAGCACATCAATCAAACCATAATACTAGCATCATATACCAAAGTCTGTGAAATGTTTTATCTACTGTATTGTTCAAAAAACTAGATTTAATACTATGCTCGGTAGTAGAAAGGGTGGGTGGGAGATGATGATTGTCAACTATCCTAAAAATACAAAAAAACATGGAAATCAAATAAATCCCATCTCCTAGGTAATGATGGATCTTAACGACCATGGTTGATCTAGCCTTTCTCGTTTTGTAATTTAGTAAGTGAAGCTCCCATAGAGGACGTGATTGATCAAGAAGAGTGAGGGTCAGTTTACAGATATACTCATCAATGATAGCATTGTATGATTCTTGGACAGGTGGAAAATATGCAATAGTTGTGTGGTAATTGGTTTTCACTGTTGTTCTCTTCCATCGCAACACTCCATGATCATCATCCTTTTGCAAAATAAATCACATTAACATCACAGAAGCAAAAGTGGACTTTCAAGGTCAAATGTTTAATTTTGTTCCTTGAGGATGCGCAAGGCTTCAACATACACTCATTTTCTACCATCCACACTATTCCACCAAATATTTGTACGATTCACATTGTAAAAGACTGGAATACTGATTGAATTAGATTCGACCATAAGTATAAGCTCCTCCATACACCATTCTGATTCGACATATCCTATAGAAAAAATGGTGATATGAACAAGGGCGACATTAATATTGTTTTCTATCTCAATATTTATTTTGTGTTCTTTCTGCAAACTCCTCATTGTGAAAAAAGACTCAAACATTGGTTCTCAGCCTAGAAACCATCGATCCAATACGTAATAGAACTGTCCCTAGGTGCAGTGAACATTATGCAACTAGTACTACAACTACAAATTGTGTTACAAGATCATTCAAAAACAAATACATAGCAGCATTTCACTTCACATCCAATATATGGAATCACATGTATTTATTCCACTAACATGAATTTAATGACCTCGATGAATAGATGTCATAGTTATCTAAGATTATAAATCCAAACTTAGGTTATATATGATTGGAAAAAAAATTGCATTATGTGTGAGTTCGATGATTAAAACTAAAAACTTAGGTATAACCTAAGATTAAAAATTTGTATTATGTTATATCTCAACAATAAGAAGTCGAATTGGTTAGCCAATCGCATGTGTGATAAAACTAATATAAATATTATGAAAAAAAAAAAAAAAATTTCAAGCATATGTATAACATTGGACTACAAGAAAAATATTTGTAGTCAAAGGAAAACTAAAGGATGGTCAATGATGAATAGAATGTTATGATGCTTTAAGTGTATTTTAATATCATCACGAGTGTATGATGCTTTTTTGAAAGGATGGCATACTAAGGAGGGAGTGCTCTGAGTCGCTCTCGCATTAATGGGCCATGGAATTGCTCAAATCACGCTACTATGGATATTGTATGGATATTGAGAGAATCCTAACATGATCACTCAACTAATAAAGAAAAATTTGGTTGTGTGAACCCATGTGATGTTCAATCTAAATCTAAAGTTTGACTCATATTTCAGATATGCAATGGGTCTATAATCCATGTGGTGGTTGTATTAGGTGTGGTTAATGTTAAATTAGGATGTTTTCAACTAAATATATGTAAATGTTTTAGGTGGACGAAATTGGTGTTATAAGATATGCTTCTTTGTGCATGAGGTTAGGAGCAATTGTATAACTAAAATATATAACATGTTTCATCCAATGAATGCAGGCATTGTTTAGTGTGATTGTTTCCCCATCATGGAGTACCATGTAAATCTTCTTGTTCTCTCTCTTGATTTTTATTTGATTTGTTTATGTTGTTTTGATGCTTTCCATAGGATTTGAAGCATAATATATCTTGTTGTTATGTTTATGTATATTTCCCTGATTTTACATGGTATCAGAGCTATAGATTTAACTCCTTGGCTAGAACTTTTTTGTTTATTGAAAGTTTGGATAGGAGGTTTACTTGTTTCCATTCCATAATAATTCAAGAATATTTATGAAGTTATTTTGACACAAATTTTTAAGTAGATCACAATTCATAGCCTTGTTTTTCATACTTGCATTTAGAGCTCTAAATATAAATTTTTGAGCCTAATTTTACATAGATCTACAAATTTTGCTCTAGATTGCATGCTTTGTCTTAGAAATAACTAAGCTTATTTTTAATATTTTGCATTACCATTGCATCTAAAGCATGTCGATTAATCAAGATCAATGTTTCAATTCACTAAATTTGGTATATATTTGGGCTAGATCCAAGCTTGAATATGCATGGGTGCACTTCAGATCTATCAAAATTGCTGCATTTTTTTACTAATCTAACCATAAGATGCATCCATAGCAGTCTAATTATCCAAGGTCAACCATTGTTTTCACAAAAATTGAACTTCATTTTGAAGAGTTTGATAAACCTATGCTAGAATAGAAATATTAACAAAATATGAAACATAAGAATAACAATGGCACGCATAGAGTACAAAAAGATTTACCTTGGAAACCCTTAACCCAAAAAACCATCCTAACTTAGAGTTGCACCTTGCTCTGTCTCATTGTATTAATTTAACCATTCACAATACGATATTTAGGTATTTTGTGGCTTCCAAAACCAAAATCCATCAACTCTAATTAGATTACAACCCTAATTCCTTAATATAAATTAGTTTACAATGGGTTAAAACCATTGGTTGAAATAATACATAATAGACCAAACACATTTTTCTTGGGGGCTCTAGCCCTGAACCTCCATATGGGGTGCTCATTGCCCCCCAAATTGGGGGATGGGTCCACCTTCATTTCTGGGACAACCCCTGAACCCTCGTCAATATGTGATCGTCTACTTTCAAAGGATACAACGCATATCCAACATTCTCCCACGTGTTGAATACTTTGCAAAAATTGGGGGAAGGGGGGAGGAATTCATATAATCATCTACTAGGGGAATCAATTCCCATTGAATCTCTACACCAAGAGAACCTTTTAGTACTAAAAGAATTTGTCTATGAATTTGCAACATTTTATAATTTATCAACCTTCTCCAACAAAATATTGTTTTGTTCAACCTTGTCTTTAACAAAATGGTACTACACATCGATATGATTTATCTTGGAATGATAAGCATGGTTATTTGCCTAAAAAATTACACTTGAGATATCAAAACCTATCCTCACTATTTTCTGAACAAAACCAATACCTGAACACATTCTTTGCAACCATACATCTTCCTTACTTCTATGAGTGGTTTCCTTGTACTA
Organism: Picea sitchensis; assembly: GCA_010110895.2. Classification (NCBI taxonomy): domain Eukaryota; kingdom Viridiplantae; phylum Streptophyta; class Pinopsida; order Pinales; family Pinaceae; genus Picea; species Picea sitchensis. The sequence goes on along the minus strand of SNQJ01S0047337.1, from coordinate 17,099 downwards.
GGATTTTTATTTGACAATGAAACTATAGCTTACCTATTTCTCATCCAAGTGAGTTCTCCACCAAATAGGTTAAATACATAACCACTTGTAGATATTCTATGATTAAGATATCCAATCCAATTTGTATCAACAAATCCCTATATATGTATGTCTCTATGAGGCCTAGGTCTTCCTTGCTAGTATATTGCATAATTTAAAGTGTCGTGCAAATATTTGAAGACCCACTTTACAATTGTCCAATGTTCCTACCCTAATTTTAACATATACATTTTCAAACTCCCACTACATGGAAATTTTCTGGTATAGTACAGAGAATAGCATACATTATAATTCCAACAACACTTGCATATGGAACACAAGACATGTCCTCCACCTTTACTTTGTATCTTGGGACCCTTATCTACAAATAATTCTTCACCTACAAGATTAGAGACCTTTAGATAGCTTACATTCCTACATATTAAACCTATGTAATATTGTCTCAATATGTTTCCTCTAATTCAACTAGAGTTTCATGTTTTCCCGATCTTTTTAAATTTACATGCCTAAAATAAACTTTGCAGCCCCAAGGTCCATCACATCAAATTTAGAAGACAATCGTGCTTTAACATCCTTGATGATTTCCTTGTTGTTCCCAATCAACAGCATGTCATCAACATGGACCACATGAACAAAATGATCACCAACTTACTTAGAATACACACAATGATTAACTTTTCTTCTTAAAAAATCAAGCCCCAATAAATAAGTATCAATATTTTGATACCCTATTCTTGGATATTGTTTTAATCCATACATGAAATTATTCAGCTTGCAAATCAACTCCTTCTTAACTCCTTCTTTCCCTTCGTTGCAAAACCTTTTGGTTATTTCACATAGATTTATTCTTCAATAGCCCCATGTAAGAGGAACTTTCATTCTTTAGGGGCGGGGGAGTCCTCTTTGACTCCGAAGGAAAAAAAAAAATTGGAATACTCATGGAAGTTGGGTAATACCACAAACAATCAGGATGAAGCTCTTGAAGTTTATATGGGACTTCAATTAACCCCAGCAGACAACTCAGCTCGAATTATCATCATTAGAGACTCTGATTTAATCATTAAATGTCTCCAGCAACTGAGTAAAAATGGTCATCCCAATCTCAAAAGGATCTATCAAAGAATCGTGAATGCAAGCACAAGTTCAAATCAACGGATTACTTCCATATTTACAAGCAGCAAAATGGGCAGGCGGACAACCTTGCTAAAGTGGCCAAGCAATTGGATCAAGGCACCATCATAACGTAGCAAGCAGTCAGGACGAGGAAAATATTTGGTAATTCAAGAACAATTGGGATAGATCAAGCTCTGCAAGCTGTAACAAGAAGTTTCCCACTTGTATCCATGTTGATATCACCAACATAGTCTTAGTTATGTGGCGTTGCAGTCGTAGCCCATGTGAGTGCACTAAGTGTAAATTGGAACGGCTTCAGTCACAGGTGCAACAACTACAATCTAAAATGGAGACCATGGGAGCTACCAATGACCAGTGGTCTCATCAATGGCAGGAACAAGAGGCTAGGGAAAATGAATAATTGGCCATAATTATACGAACAATCAACCAGCATTCCTCTCAAATTAGCTCACTGCACAAAAGAGTCTAGCGGCACCCCAGGAGAGCTTGTTCAATTCCGTCAGTAGCTTCAATTGCATCTTGTGAAGTTCTGCAACCCACTCCTCGTCAGCATGAAAGGGATACTGAAGGAAACGCTCCAGTTGGAGTCAACACAGAGTTAAAGTTGATTTGATCCAGGTTTAAGAAGTGTAAATTTGTGTTTTTTTCTATTATCCTTTGTAAGATTGTATACATGGAATTGTAGTAGTCTTTACATGAACAAGGAAAGTCTCTTAAGTCGTTCAAGAAAAATTAAATCCCTTATCATTTTCAAGGCCTCGGGCCATTTTGAAACTATGTACTCCATGGTTGTTTTTGCCTAAGCACGACCTTTTTTTTATAATAAAATTTATAATCGTTCTTATAAAAATAAAATAAAATAAAAAGATTCTCATGTCGGAAGGTTGTCTTCACATATATCTGCTCTAATTCAAGATCAAAACCAATAGCAATAGAAAAGAGAAATTTAATAGAAGTTAATTTAGCAATAGGAGAAAAATTATCACCAAAATCAATTCCCTCCAATGGGGAATATCCCTTTGCCACTAGGTGATCTTTGTACTTCTCTATCTTACTTTCAGCATTCAACTTCTTCTTAAAGACCCATTTGTTACCAATAGGTTTTCTTCTAGCCAACAACTCAACTAGATTCCAAGCCTCATTTTTATCCAAGACATCCATTTCTTCAACCATGACCTTCTTCCACAATTTACTATCCTCTGAATCCATTGCCTCCCTAAAATTTCTAGGGTAATCATCAATAATAGACAAAACTAAACTAAAACAAAAATCAAACAGGATATACCTTTTTGGTTGCCTCCTTTCTCAAGGCTAGAGTTTGAGGTTCTTTCTCTTTTGGTTCGTCTTGTTGTGTTGAGTTAGATTCTTCACCCTCCAACTCAAACTCTAATGTCTTTGATTCTTCTTCCATTGGTTGGACTTCCTATTTCATAATAGTTTTAACCTTTATAAACACTACATCCCGACTGTAAACAATGTTCTTTGTTACTGGATTCCAAATTTTTAACCTTTTATACCATATTTACAACCAATAAAAATCATTTTTTCAGCTTTATTATCCATCTTACTCCCATTTTCCTTTGGAACATGCACATAAGAATCACAACCAAAAACTTTGAGATTTTTTAAGAGAGGGATTTTTACCAATTCATGCCTCATGCAAAGTTTTATCAACCAACAATGTTGTAGTTGATTGATTTACCAAGTAGCATGCATTATCCATTGCCTTTGCCTAGAGCTCTTATGATAAAGCTACACCACTAAGCATAATTATTACCTTTTCCATTAATGTCCTATTCATTATTTCTACAACTCTATTATGTTAAGCCATGTATGGAGTAGTCGTTTGCCTTGTTACTATGCACTTATTACAAAAATCCTCGAGCTTGTATTGAAAGCTCCACCATTATTTGTCCTCGACACCTTTATTTTCTTCTATGTTTGGCTCTCTAGACGAACCTTAAATTCTTTAAATTTACAAAACACCTCAAATTTCTTTCAGAGGAAATAGATCCATGTATTCCTCAAGAAATAATCTATGAATGAAACATAATTTACCTAGTGATGGAACAAGCATAGGTCCAAACACATAACTATGTATTAAATCCAATATTCATTTTCTCTTGTAACACTAGATGGGACTCTTAACTAATTTTGTTTATCATATATACTAAATTCAGAGGAATTGAAATCTAATGAGAAATTAGATATACCTTCGATCATACCTTTACCATGTAATGCTCGAATAACCCTTATGTCTAATATGTCCTAGACTTAGATGCTATAGCATTGCAGGGACAATAGGGGTCATGTATTTTTCATTGCCGCCCTTGGGAATAATAAAACTATTACACCCATCATCAATAATGCTTCGGAACAACATGTACAAAGTTCCAATCTGAACTCCCCTTATCAACACCATTTCTCCTACAACCATCTTCCATGTTTCCTTTTCAAATACATTATGCACTTGCATCACTCATCTTAATTACATATATCAGATTTCTAGCTAGATCTAGAATGTGTAGAACACTAATAAGAGTTATAATCCTTCCATCTTTGAGAAACAACTTTACCCTTCCACGTCCTATGGTGTTGGTTGTTGAGTCATCTCCAAGGAAAACATCATCTCCATTATACTTTTCATATTCACAAAACCACTCCCTGTGAGGAGTCATATGAAATGAAGCACCTAATTTGATCAACCATACATCATGATCTGAATTTGTACTTGTAGTTGCCAAGTAAACATCACTTCCTTAGTATGTTGAGGTTTTAGTTTATATGGAAGGGGCATAATCAAATCCATTACTTTTATTAGAATTCTTAGATTTTCCATCTTTGTTATAATGCCTAGGTTTACCACATTTCCAACATTTCCTTATAAATTGTCCTAAATATTTAGATCTACCCCCCTAAGACTTATTTTTTGTCTCTTGGGGATGGTCTCTTACATATAAAATGTCCTTGGCCACATGTTTCATGTATTTTCTCCTAATTCCTTTGATAACAAAGATGCAACTACATCTCCAAACTTTAATGTGGATTGAGTAGTACTACCAATTGCTACAACCAAATTATCCCAAGAGTTTGAACATAATAACTTAATACAACATATCTTATTCCTACATATTAATATCAACATAGACAAGTTGACTTACTAGAGTATTAAAGGAATTTAGTTGCTCCATCATGGAGTTACCATCATCCATCCAAATATCATACATCTTCTTTCAAAGAAACAATTTGTTTACGAGGGACATTGACTCATACAAAATTCCTAACTTATCCCCTAGTTTCTTTGCATTGACTTCTGCAAAAACATTCAACAACACCAAATCTAAGAGGTAGAGTCAAATCATACTTCTTGACTTTCTTTCCAAGTTTTTCTAATCTTCTTTTGACATACCAATAGGTTATGTACTTGGATCAGCAACAACCCATTATTCTCTATCTACAAGAAGATCTTCCATCTTTAGCTTTCATAACTCAAAGCTTTGGTTGTTAAACTTCTATATTTGTGTTTATTGTGTGTCATTTTTCTTTATACATGATTCATTGTGTAAAGCTACCACTCAAGAACATGTTTATCTCAAACCTAAGATACCCTTGCTCTTCATAGAGTGAGCTAAACCCTAGTATTAAAGGTGTCCCCCTGAAGCCAATAACATCTAATACCAAATAAATATTTTGATAAACCTGTGCAAGAAAATAAATATTAACAAAATCGAAAACATAAGAATAGCAATGACACACAAACAATACATAAAGGTTTTCCCTGGAAACCCTTAACCATGAAAGCCAACCTAAATGAGAGTTTCAAATCTCTCTATCTCATTGTATTAACATTATCATTCACAATACAATATTTAGGTATCCTGCAACGTCCAAAACTCTACTATGTTAACTTGGATTATATTACAACCTTAATTCCTTAACCAAATTTTGTTCACAACGGGCCAAAACTATTGGCCAAAATAATACATAATGGACCAAAAATATTTTCCTCAGGGGCTCGTTGACCCCCCATGCTCCTCTATCTGAGAGGGTGCCCCTCGAACCATCACTAAGATGTGACTAAGTCTACATGCAAAGAATACAACACATATCCAACACATTTGCCTTGGAAATTAAGATTTTTTTCTAGTAGACATGGACCATCTATTCCTTGTAATGTTTTCAAAAGTTGTTCTTTAACAATATAACAAATGAATTTAATAGTGACAAATAATATGATTTTTTTTTCATTTGGTTATAACAATATGTCAAGTCTTTAGTTTCTATGAGGTTATGATTTCAAAAATCATTTCCTCTCCACCTTGACTAACATTTTGTTGAATAGAATTATTCAAAACATTATAAGACCCTCCAAATGGCATAATGACATAGTGATCTATGGCATGTGTGCCACATCACTGCCACATGACATAACAATAGACTACCAAATAAGCACTAGTACCACATCATATTTGAACAAAATTCCAACTCAGTTGCCACATGTCATTTATGATATTACCATGTGTTATTTCTACACTGCCATGTTTCATTTCCAATATTGCCACATCTTTGAATTTGAAGGTGATTTTATAACTAAAATAACTTTTGACTCATTTGTCCATTTGCAATGTGGTTGTTTTTTCTAGATTTAGTTTTTTGTCTACTACATAGTGCTATAAGTGGCTTCTGAATTTTTTTTCCTTTCAATTCTTCAAAAATATTATTTTTTTTAAAACTTAGGCATCAGCCTTATTTTGCAAACTTCAAGAGCTCATACTAACTCTTTTTTTAGTGAAATGTTTATTGAAGTTTCTTGATTTTTCTCATAGATTCCATTTCTATAAGAAAATTTAAGAAATTGTATAGTTTTATCTTAGTTTTGGTGTTTCGTCATCAAAATTGACTTATAAGTGGGTAATGTTATTGCATTAAATGGCGCTAGCCTATGGTGAATTATCATTGGTGTCATACCAAAGTCGACAGATGAAAAATACTTGGTTGTATGGGAAGAGCAATGTGAACAAGCAAGCAACCTTATTGGAAAGACAATGTCTAAAGGTGTTAATATTGATTCAATTGCTCTATATCATATCACTAGTTGTCATAATTTTGATAGAGATAAACATTATTATTTTCTGAATATATTATATTCTTTGTAATGTTGATAGAAATGAATTATCCATGTAATAAAAAATGGACAATTTGATTTTGTTATTTTGTATGGCATGGTGTATTGATTCCAAGATCATCTTATTGCACATCATGCATCTTTTAAATCACTTGTTGAACCTGTTTTGTGCTTATATTCAAGTTCTCAATTGAAATGTTTTAGCAGATCATTGACACTTTCATCTTGTCGAATTACATTCAGATTCATCATACTTTTGTCATCTTACGTTGATTCTTGATAGAAGTAAGTTTTTCCTTTCTTGAAACTTATTAGGAATCTGATATGCATTTACTATTTGCATTGATTCTTGATGGCATGAAGTGTCATTTCCTTACACTTTATTGAGGATATGATTGTAACTTACCAGTGTTTTCTTACATTGTTCCACTCAACAACTTATCTTTGATGGAAACAAAGTCTACTTATCTTTTCACTCACATAGAATGTTTAAAGTTGTCATTAAGGGGGAGTGTAATGTAATGATATGTTCTTCTAAATGTATTATCATTCATATAGTCATCATTATGGGGGAATGTTAGAAAGTGTTGATGTAATTATTTTTTAGGGACAACATTTGTCATTGTATAACCTATCATTATGATCAATGTGAGAACATTGTTCTAAGGCATTTGTATTATAACATACCCAACCACCCCGGTACCTGTTTGGATGGTGAGGTACTTGGAAATTTTCTCCAATTTCCTTAATTTCACCATACTATTAACTTTGATACCATATCATTATTAAGATCTGTCATATAATGCAAATTATACATGCAAAGTAATATTCTAGTTCAGACAAAATTTATGAGAACATTCACATTATAAATGCATAGTTATACATTTAAACATTACAACAATTAACATAGAAATTCACATAATTAACCGTATAAACACATATAAAATAATATATAATAGAATATTTATCTTCAACAATGATTTACACCAATTGGTTGCTAACATGGGACGTTCTTCCCAGCCATAGGCACTATTGCACCAGGTCTTTCTATAACATGCCACCCCCATGATGAGGCTATAAGTCGACAAGGATGATCAAGACTCTCTCAACCTAGTTCCCACTAATTTCTCAAACTATTCATTTATGCAGTGATCCCAATCACCAACTCTCTTTCCCCCTTCATTATGCACAACCCAGATAAGTGGACCCCTTCTTTGCAATGCAGTCCCTCATGATATAACACCCCTTTTCTTGGGCCCCAACATAGTATGGCTAGGAAAATCTCAATGTTGGGATCTACCAAGATGCTCAATATCAATTTTTTTAATAGTCATGCAATTCATCCCCCTTCACAAACTTGGCTCCCTTTTACAATTCGTACCAGCAGCATGAAGGTAGGGATATGGATGGAATAATGGAAAAAATAATGGTAAGAAATATGAGCAGCTCTCAAGAACAAGGAAATAAGTATGCATGTATCTAACTTGCCACTTAGTAATCAAGGAAGTCTTCCCCAACTACCCGTGTACACCTCTCCAGGATGATATGCCTTTTTCATAAGCCAAGGTAAGGAATTTGGGTTATGATAAAATATTATAATATTATTTCCTTTGGCCCCTTTGGCCCCTTTGGCCCCCTTATTCCCCTCTCATTCCTCTCTCATGGAATCATAGCCCCCCATCGTTTTAGTCCCCCTTGTCTTGTAGTGAGTGATGTATTTTTATTAATAATTTTAATTTACATCATTTACATTCCTTAGACCATCAATTGTACTATTTGGCTCACAACCTGATTTGCATTTTTAAATTACAATACATTTTGGGAATCAAAATTGGGGTGATACATCCCCTCTTTTTTTCATTGTCCTTAGTGCACATCACCCTATAGGTGTTCATATATGTACAATTTTTACATCAAAAATTCAAAACAAATGTGAGTATGCTTCCCACATTGCATCTTCTAGATCCCAAGTCAATTCTTCAGGGATTTAGTACGTCCACTGTAACTTCACTTTCTTGATGGATTTTTTCTGGAGCACCTTGACTTTTGGGTCCAGGATATGCATTGGTTTTACCTAAAATTTCTCTTATGGCTCCACCTGAATCATAGTCCAATCAATGACATGGTTAGGATCATGTACATACTTTTTCGAAAAAAATATACATGAAATACATGTTGAAATCCCCTTACTCCAATCCTAGGCATCTTGTTATCTAGTGATTTCCTTACTGCAAATTAGATCAGCAACTCACAAAACAAAACAAAAATACACTACTGGAATGTTCAACTCAATAAAGATAGCGGAAAAAAAATGGAAACCAAATCATGCACACATAAACACCAACATTTTTGGGTAGATACCCCTGGAAAAACCTTGGAGGGAAAACCATTTCTGAGATGATTTTGTTATGATAAAATCAGGGTTCCCGTAACAAGGATAATGGCCCAGTGATAGAAATACAATTGCAAACAAACCTAACAAATTTTGTTTCATTGTACGACCTATATATGGCACACTTTTTGAGGTGTAAGTTCCTTTCCTTAGGTAAATATGTGTATGTGCGCATGTCTCCACTATGACCCACGTACATGACCTCAAGGACTATACAACAAACTTCATACGGTGCAACCCTTTCCTATGTCTTCGCTCTACTAAAACCCACATGTGGTTGCGTCTTATCTCTCTTCTCCTTGACCTGATCTCTAGATGGAAGTCCTTCTCCACCTATCCAAGATCTCCTCGAATCACAATCCTTCCTGATCCAACCCTATGAGCAAAAGTCCTTCCTTGTTTTGTATCAATGTGTCAAATGTCTTCTCCTTCACCCTAGCCTTTCTTTAAAAGATTGAGTTATGACCTAACCCTAATCTCCAAAGTGATTGATATTTGAGATTACTTCTCACCTCACTAGAGATCAATGGCTAAGATTAAATGCTAAATTTTAGCATTTCCTTAAATAACTCAATTCATTAATAAAAGAACTTTACTTTAATAAATATTTTAAATAAAGTAAAGTTACGAAGGTAAAATAATTTGGACGATTTACACACATATAGACACTTAGACATGTGTGGAAATACCCATCCCATGCTACCAAACATCAACACTCCCTCTTAGCGAGGAAGGTATACTCCACCACTCCAAGTTTTTCTCTGAAGAACACAAACTTCCTTTTCACCAAGGGTTTGGTCTGAGTATCTGCAACCTGCTCATATGTGAAAATATATCGAAGCTTCATTGCTCCCTTTTGGATCCTATCTTGAATGAAGTGATATTTGATTTCATTATGCTTGGACCTGTCATGGAATACTGGATTATTCGATATTTTGATACAACTCTGATTATTGAAAAATATCATCATAGGCTCCAACTCCTAGTCAAATAAACCTATAAGCAATTTGTGAATCCAAATGGCTTCACAACTATCCATACTCATTGTCATATACTCTGCCTCTACTGAATTGAGTGCTACAAAAGTATTCTTCCTATTGAACCAAGAAATCATTGTTGATCCCAAGATGAAGCAACACCCCAAGGTGCTCTTTCTGTCTATTGCACTCCCTACCCAATATAATTTTGAGTATCCCTGAAACTTCATTTCATCTCCTTCAAGATACCTCAATCCATACTCCATTATACCTCTCAAGTACTTGAGCACATGCTTCGTTGTTATCCAATGCACCTGCCTCTGCCTCGGCTCCACCATGAACTAACTCAAGGTGTTCATTCCAAAACATATATTTGGCCTAGTATTGACCAAATACATCAAGGACCCTATCAGTTGCATGTATACTCTGGGATCCATCAACTATGAATTTGAAGTGATCACCTTATTCATATTGGTAACCATAGGTGTAGTCATCGATCTATAGTCCTTCATTCTAAATCTCCTCAAGATATCAACTATGTAATTCCCTTGTCCAAGAAATATTTCTCTCAGTACTTTCCATACCTCTAACCCCAAGAAATAATGCATCAATACAATGCCCTTCATATTGAACTTAATAGCCAAATATGCTTTGCACCCTGCAATAAGCTATTTTTCACCTATGAGAAATAAATCGTCAACGTACATAACCAATATGAGTGGATCAAACCCAACAAGTATGAAGTACAAGTTAGGATCCACCTCACTCTTTGTAAATCCAATACTCTACAAGTATCAATCAATCGTGGAATACCATGCCCTAGGTGCCTGTTTGAGTCCATATAAGGATTTATTAAGCCTACACACATGAGACTCCCTCACATGTACCTCAAATCCCTAAAGTTGATCTATATATACTTCCTCATCAATAATATCATTGAGGAAAGTTGTTTTAACATCCATCTGATATATCCTCCACCTCATAACTAAAGCAATAGAAATAACAGCTTGAATAGAAGCATACCTGGGGACTGAAGAAAAAGTTGCATCGTATTCCACTCCCTCTTTTTGGGAGAACCCTCTTGCCACAAACCTCACCTTGAACTTTACAATGCTACCATCTGCAACATGGTTGATCTTGTAGATCCACCTGAAACTCACAACTGACTTCCCCTCTTGTCTCGACACTATGTCCCAAACATCATTCCTCATAATAGATGTGTACTCATCTATCATGGCATACCACCATACATGTTGATCTATTTCTTCCTCAAAAATGGAAGGCTTGACATCAATGATGCTACTCCTAAGCACCATATAGTTAGGAAACTTCCTTGGAGGCCTATGCTCTCTGACCTCACTCCTATGATCCTCATCGGCATCCCTCAATTTCTGTAATAGCCACTTGGGTCTTCTAATAGAAATGGAAGGAGCCAACTCCTCCTCCCCACCTGAAGTCTGATTTGTTGATTGTTTCTTACTCTTTGGAGCATTTTTCTCCCCTTCCTATGTCACTATTGATGACTCCTAAGATCTCCTATATGTCAAGTTCTCCTTGAACTTAACATATCGTCTCACAATTTTCTTCCTCTGCGCTGGTATGAAGATCATGTAATCCTTTGAGGTATCATTGTACCCCAAAAATGCAGCCTTATGTCCCAAAGGCTCCACCTTTGTCCTCTTCCCACAGGCACATGGATGTAGATTGGACAACCAAAGATCCTCAAATGTCCTATCACTGACTTCACTCCTAAGAATGCCTCATATGGAATATTTTCCCCCAATATGATATGAGGACTCTTGTTCTACACATACATCAACATGTTACATGTCTCTTCCCAAGAAACATAGGCAACTCCTGGTCATATATCATATCCCTAGAAGAACAAATGATGGACCAATTATTTCTCTCTACAACCCCATTTTATTAAGGGTTGTATGAGACTGTCATCTCCCTCTTGATTCTTTCCTCCTTGAAAAAATCCTTGAAGTCATTGGAGGTGTACTCTCCCCCATTATATGACCTCAAGACCTTGATCTTCTTTCTTGTATTGTTCTCCACCTAATCTCTAAACTCCTAAAACTAATTGAATACCTCATCCTTGGTCTTCATAAATAAGATCCAGGTTTTCTTGGAAAAGCCATCAATAAACATCATATACTATGATGATCCTTGTATTGATGCTACTGACATCAACCCACTCACATTTGCATGTATAATATCCAATATCCCCTTGGACCTACTCCCGCTGCTTGGAAAAGTAGCCTTCACATTTTTTCCAAGAGCACACCCTCTGCACACTCCCTATTGCTCAATATTGAACTATGGAAGATGTGTAACAATCTCCCTTAGATCAGAAATGCCTTGTAGTAAAGGTGTCCCAACATCCTATGCCACAACTCACATAGGATGTCATTTTCATGTACCAAAGTTGAAACAATCTTGCCCTTCAACCTGTATAAAGAACCCTCTCTAACCCCAATTACCAATATTGTGTCTAGGGTATCTTTCTATGGATGTATGAGTACTTTTCCTCTCTCAAAAGTAACGACAAAACCCATGTCCCCCATAACTGAGACTGAGAGAAAATTCTTCTTCAGTCCTGGTACATAAAGCACATCCTGGGCATCCAACAAAACCTCTTGACTCAAGATGGATCGAAATTTTTACCTCTCCCTTCACTACATACTTGGAATCATCACCAATCTCCACATGAACATCTAAGTCCCTATATGTCATATTGTTGAACAATCCTTGTGCTTCTATCATATGATGAGATGCACCATTGTCCAAGAACCATGCACTCCTCATAATTGTGCAGGTATAAAGGCAAGAAACCAGTGATAAATCCTTCTCAAACTTCATTGCAAACTCATTTAGTTGTGTCTATGCTGATGTTGTTGTCTGCATATTTCCTTTACCCTTCTTCTTCTCTAGACACGGAGATGCATAATGTCCATTCTTATGACATGAGAAGCACTTAATTTTACTCCATTTCTTCTTCCCTGGTTGTTATGATCCTCCATCACTCTTACCCTTCTTTCTAGATCTCTTTCATTTTCCCTTTATTGTCTTACTAACAAGGGAAAATTTCTCATCACTACTTCATTTCTTGTTTCTTTTGGACTCCTCTCGAGTCTCTTCCTAGATTAAATCATCCCAAATTCTCTACCAATCTAGAAGATGTTCCCGAGTGTATAATCCCTTGAAAAATGCCTCCAATGACTTGGGAATACCATTCAATGACACATTCACAAGCTTTGCGTCCTCTATTCCCCCCCTATGGATGCAATTTGATCACGCAACTATGTGATCATCATGAAATAGCTAGTAACATTTTCAGATCTAGACATCTTCACTTATCTGAGTTGATTCTTGAAGACCATCTTCCTATTCATGTTCGTTCTATGGAATAAACCTATCAAGGCATCAAACATCTCTTTGGTTGTATTCTTCTCAGATAAGTGAGGAATTAGATGATTCTTCATTGAATCCAAGATGACCCTCTCTGCTTTGATCTCCTTATTTTGGTGAGCTTCCAAAGCTGTCGGATCTGTCAGTGGAACAACTACTTTGTCCACTAACTCCCAAAGGTCATACTCCTTCAACGTCAAAGTTATTCTTTATTTCCAAGATAGGAAGTTTGATGCTCCATCCAATCTCTCTTCAACTCTTAGAAGTGATAATTGCATCCTTTAGGGATGATAAATTTCCCTGGAAATAACTTCTTGTTGAAATTTCCCCTGTACTGACCTATACAAACTTGTACGTGCCTGTCACAACTAAACCATGTGTATGTATGTCATTTTCTTTACTAGAACCCGTGTATGTATGTGCATGTGCTTACTAGAACCCATATATATGCAATTGTATCCAAATAGATCCATGTATGTACACGCATGTTCCTTCTGTAACATGTGTACAACTCCGTAAAACTACAAAACTCTAGTTCTGCCTTAGTACGATTGTTTCTCTAAAATCCATCCTTCATTTTTTTCTTGTTGGTTATGGATATGATAAGGTATCCTGCATATTTGATAGATCTGCTATCAACTACTATGGATCTAAGATCTGGCTTCCTCTTAGAGCATGTGCTTTGATACCATGTTGAAATCCCCTTACTCCAATCCTAGATATCTTGTTATCTAGTGATTTCCTTACTGCAAATTAGATTAGCAACTCACAAAACAAAAAAAAATACATTGCTAGAATATTCAACTCAATAAACATAGCGGAAGAAAAACTGGAAACCAAATCATGCAAACATAAACACCAATATTTTGCATAGATACCCCTAGAAAAACCCCGGAGGGAAAACCAATGCTGAGATGATTTTATTATGATAAAATCAAGGCTCCCGCAATAAGGATAATGGTCCACTGAGATAAATACAACTGCAGACAAACCTCACAAAGTATGTTTTGTTGTACAACCCATATTTGGCATGTATTTCAAGGTGTACGTGACTTTTCTTAAGTAAACCCACGTATACACACATGTCTCCATGGTGACCCATGTACATGACCGCGAGGACTGTACGACAAATTATGTATGGTGCAACCCTTTCATGTGGCTTCGCTTTGTTGAAACCCACTTGCAGTTGTCTATTTTCTCTCTTCTCCTTGACCTGATCTCTAGATGGAAGTCCTTCTCCACCTATCCAATATATCCTTGAATCATATTCCTTCGTGATCTAACCCTCTTAGGAAAATTCCTTCTTTGCTCTGTATCAATGTGTCAAGTGTCTTCACCTTCACCCTAGCCTTACTTTTATAAGATTGAGTTATGACCTAACCCTAATCTCCAAAGTGATTAACAGTTGATATTACTTCTCACCTCACTTGAGATCAATGACTAAGATTAAATACTAAATTTTATCATTTCCTTAAATAACTCAATTAATTAATAAAATCACTTTACTTTAATAATTCCTTTAATTAAAGTGAAGTTACCAAGGTAAAAGGCTTTGGACGATTTCCACACGTCTAGAAACTTAGACCTTTGCAGAAATACCTATATGATGCTACCAAACATCAACAATACATTATGCATATGCATGTATGTAGGAAATTCAAGCATATAGGCAATTGGAACTATCATGTCTAGTATCTAAAATGGCCCATGATATTTGTTGCCAACTTGGGGTAGCTTCCCAAATTTAGTGAACTTCTCTTTGGTTTTACATTCAGGAAAACATGTTCTCCCACTTGTGATTCTCCAGCTACTTTATCCTTATCTACATAGATTTTATGCATGTCTTGGGATACCCTCAAGTTATGTTTGATTTTAATCATTTTCTCTTCCATATCCTTGAGCATTTTATGCCCAAACACTACTATGTCTACTGGATTATCCCAACTCACAGGACTATTGCACTTTTTTGCATACAATGCTTCAAATGGGCTCATTTTCAATGATTTTTGATACCCAATGTTGTATGCAAATTCCACTAAATGTAAATACCCTTCCCATTTAGATGTCTTGTCCATCACATACATTCTCGCCATTTCTTCAATTACTTGGTTGAACCTCTATGTCCGCCCATCTGAATCTAGGTTATATGTCGTACTAAAATTTAAATTTATTTCACATCCTTTAAATAATCCCTTCTATATATTTTTTGTAAACTTGGAATCTATGTCAGAAACAATTGTCTTAGGCACACCATGTATCCTGGAAATTTCCTTGATGTAAATCTCAACAATCTTCCTTGTGATTTAAATTCACTGGAATAAAATGGACAACATTTGTGAGTTTATCCACCACTACCATGATGGAATCATGCTACTTCATTTTTCTGGGGCAACTTGGTAATAAAATCTATGGAAAAAACTTCCCATTTCCACTCAGGAATGAGCAATGGTTGTAGAAATCCAGTTGGATGCCTATGCTCATCCTTTACCTTTTGACATTCCATGTGTCTAGCTATATACTCAACTACATATTTCTTCATTCCTGGCCAAAAATATTGGCTTCTTGTGGCTACAATTGGCTTTTGATATCTTGGGTATCCAACATAAGGAACATTATGCATTTCTTCTAACACCAAATTTCTTAATTTCTAAAAATTAGGAACATAAAATTCGTTCCTATACAAGATAATCACATGCTCTTTCATCTAATAACACTTGTATTTCTACTATACTTTACCATGTTGTATGATTTCCTTAATTTGTAAACAAAGCTGGTCTAATTTTACAACCTCTAAAATTTTGGTTTTCAAATATGTTGTGTACATGCTTATGGTTGTAACTGCATTTCATGCACCCTCATGTTGAGTGCATCAACCACTTTGTTCACCTTACCTTTGATATTTTTTATATGGAAATCATATTCACTGATAAATTCCAACCATCTATCTTGTCTAGCATTTAATTTTGGCTTCTCAGATAAATATTTATGGCACTATGGTCTATCCTCAGCTCAAACTTCTTTCCCATGAGATAATTCCTCCACATTTTTAAAGCATGAATTATGGTTGCCAACTCTATGTCATGTGTGGCATAATTCCTCTCATGCTCTTTCAATTTTCTTGACTCATAACATACTACATGCCCATTTTGGGTAAGGACTCGACCAAGCCCTTCCCTACATGCATATGTGCACACAAAAAAGTTATCATTTGGATCAACAATGTTTAAAATTGGTGCACTTGTAAGTGATTCCTTCAAAATTTGAAAACTTTCTTCAAACTCGGAGGTCCATTCAAATTGTATCCCCTTCTTTTGTAAAGAAGAGATTGGATTGGCAATCTTGGAAAAATCTGAAACAAATCTCATGTAATAACCTGCAACTCCCATGAAAAACCTGGCTTCCATTACATTCCTTGGTGTTGTTCATTCTCTGATTGCTTTAATATTTTATGGATCCACTGCTATGGTCTCCTATGAAATTATATGGCCCAAATAATGGATCTACTTTTGGTATAATGAACATTTTCCCAGCTTGGCATACAAATGATGCTCTATTAACACTTGTAGCACCATCCTCAAGTGTTTCTCATGCTCTTTCTATGACTTAGAATAGATAAGTATTCCATCCAAGAGTACTATGAAAAACTTGTCCAAGTAATTTATGAATACGCCATTCATCAGGAACTTAAAGACAAATGGTGCATTTGTTAATCCAAATGGCACCACTACAAACTCATAGTTCCCATACCTGGTTCAAAATTTGTCTTATTGATATCTCCATATATGATTCTTACCTAATGGTATCCTATCTCATGCCTATCTTGGAAAATACCTTTACTCCTTTTAGTCAATCAAAGAGATCATCAATTCTGGGAAGAGGGTACTTTTTCTTCATTGTAGCTTTATTTAGTTGCCTCAAGTCAATGTAAGGCCTCAAGGTCACATCCTCCTTCTTCACAAAGAGAACTGGTTCTCCTTAAGGTGAGACACTTGGGCGTATATAACCCTTCTTCAAGATT
>SNQJ01S0047336.1:44835-72077 GCA_010110895.2 Picea sitchensis | reverse complement strand
ACATTGCTACAACACCACCTTCCACATGTCCATTGGTATGACACCCTTCCGAGCATTGTACAGATATGATGCTCCCACTTTGGTAGACTTGGTCTTCGGGGAGAGCAGAGCTCCCAAGGCCAAGGATTGGATCATAGAGATTCAGGAGATTATCAAATTGTTGAAAGAGAACCTGCAGACGGCGCAAAACTGACAGAAGATAAGCGCGGACAGGCACGGGATAGAACACATCTTTGAGGTTGGAGATTTGGTTTTCTTGAGACTCCAACCCTATAGACAATCATCTCTAAAGAAGAGTGGAGGCGAGAAGCTCAAGCCCAGATTTTATGGTCCTTACAGGATCATGCGCCGAGTAGGCAAGGTTGCTTACGAGCTAGAGCTTCTAGAGGGGAGCAAGATTCATAATGTGTTCCATGTGTCTTGCCTAAAAAAGGCAGTGGGACAATTCATTAACACATCATAGGAGCTTCCCCCGTTGGATGAGGAGGGACAGTTGGAGTTAGTTCCGGAGGAGGTTTTGGAGTTCCAGGAGCGGAAACTAAGGAGTAGGGTCATCAGAGAGTGTTTGATTAGATGGAGAGGGATTCCAATAGAGGACGCTACTTAGGAGAGCGAGAAGGTGTTGCAGCACCCTAGACTGGTATTGCTTGAGGACAAGCAATTTTAGGAAAGGAAGACTGTAATGTCCCTTTCCAAATAGGAGCTCCAGAAAAGGAAGGTTAATGGTCTAAACCACCCCGTTAGACTATAGCCAGGGCCAAAGAGGGGTAAACAGGGTTACTAGAGGTCACTCTAGTCACAGGTGTTATATTCAGAAAGTGACATTGAGCTAACAAGGGTTAACAACACTTTTAAGTCATTATGAGATAAAAATAGAAGTCAACAATGAATTAGGGTTTCAACAGTGATTTAGGGTTTCATCATGATTTAGGGTTTTGGAAAGATATAAAGGAAGGGTCAGCGACCTAATTTATAATTATGCAGATTATGACTTGTCATTGAGGAGAAGAGCCTTATCTTAGGAGAGATAGTTCAGTGTATTCCAGGAGGAAGACACCAGTTGATTGATTTTGGTGTTGAAAGACACACCCTAGTCACCAGGAAGATCAACTAGGTCTTCCATCATTCTTCATTGATTCCACAGTGATCCCATATTCCAGGTATTATCTTTTAGTTGCTTATTTGTATTCTGGATAATATACTTTTTTCTTTTGATCTAGCCGAGTGTTGTTATTTTATTCAGCCACAGTTGCTTATTTTATGGCTAAGATCCTTTGTATGTTGATCTAGTCGAGTATTGTCAATTATTCAGCCGCATTCGGCCATTTTGTAATCCACAGCTCGATATCATAATACAAACTTGCAGTCCTTTGTCGCGTTTATTATTTGTATGATCATTTATATGATGTAAACCTTTGATCCTACACACACATTAGCAACGTTCCCCAGACTAGCCAAGTCAGGAACATTACAGTCTCATGTGTGTAGGATTAAGAAATCCTTGTATGGACTCAAACATGCACCCAGGGTGTGGTATTCTAGGATTGACAGATACTTGCAGAGTATGGGATTTACCAAGAGTGAGGCACATCCTAACTTGTACTTCATACTTGTTGGGTCAGATCCACTCATCTTGGTTCTGTATGTTGATGATTTAGTTCTCATAGGTGTAGAGGAAATTATTGTAGGGTGCAAAGAATATCTAGCTAGTGAGTTCGAGTTGAATGACATTGGCTTGATGAATTATTTATTGGGGTTAGTGGTATGGCAGGTATCGTGAGAGTTCTTCCTTGGACAAGGGAAGTATGCAATAGATATCTTGAGGAGATTCAAGATGGAGGACTGTAAATTGATGGCTACACCTATGATTACCGATCTGAAGAAGGTGATCACTTCATATTCAAAGTTGGTGGATCGTAGGATATACATGCAACTGATAGGATCCTTGATGTATTTGGTCAACATCAAACCAAATATTTGTTTTTATGTGAACACCTTGAGTCAGTTCATGGTGGAGCCGAGGAAGGTGCATTGAGTAACAACAAAACATGTTCTTAGGTACCTTAGAGGTACAATCAAGTATGGATTGAGGTATCTTGTATTATATGGAGTGAAGTTTCAAGGATATACATACTCATATTGGGCAGGGAGTGCAGTAGAAAAAAAGAGAACATCGAGGTGCTTCTTTAGCTTGGGATCAACAATGATTACTTGGTTCAACATGAAGTAGACTTTTGTATCACTTAGTTCAACAACAACAGAGTATATGGAAACAAGTATGGCTAGTTGTGAAGCTATTTGGCTTCACAAATTGTTTACATGTTTATTTGATCATGAGTTGGAGCCTACGATGATATACTGCAATAATCAGATTTGTATCAAACTATTGGATAATCTACTATTCCATGACAGGTCCAATCATATTGAGATCAAATACCACTTCATTCGAGATAGGATCCAAAAGGGAGAAGTGAAGCTTCAATATATTTCCATATATGAGAAAGTTGCAGATATTCTGACCAAATCCTTGGCGAAAGGGAAGTTTGTGTTCTTGATAGACAAACTTGGAGTGGTGCATTATACCTTCCTCACTAAGAAGGAGTATTGATGCTAGTGGTAGAATTCGACATGTATTTCTACACAGGTCAATGTGTCTAGACTTGTGGAAATTTCCCAAAGTCTTCTACTCTTGAATTTACTTTAGTTAAAGGAATTATTAAATTAAATTTCTTTGAATAATTAATTATGTAATTAGTTAATAGAGTTATTTAAGGAAAGTGCTAAAATTAATTAGCATGTTTCTAAATCTCAAGTGAAGTGAGAAGTAATATCAACATGCAATCACTTTGGAGATTATAAATATATTATAACTCACGATTATAAAAGCAAGGATAGGGTGAAGAAGAAAGACACTTGATACTTGACATGTGTTGAGGGAGTCATCATAGAGTATTGTATCAATAAGGACTGTGATTCAAGATCTTGGATAGGTGGAGAAGGACTTATATCTAGATATCAGATCAAGGAGAAGAGAGAACAGAGGCAACACAAGTGGGTTTCAGTCAGAGGAAGCCACATGAGGGTGTCACATCTTTACAAAAGTTTGTTGTACATTCTTTCTATACATGTACATGGGTTTCCATGGAGATAGTAATGTACATACGCGGGTTTGTTGAAGCAAATTCACATACACCTTGAAAAGTGTGCACTTCTTGTTTGTACAATAGATCAGACATTGCCATATTTTTCTATAGTTGTATTTATCTGAGTGGGCCATTATCCCTATTACAGAAGCCCTGATGTTAGCATAATAAAATCACTCTCAACACTGGTTTTCCCTCCAAGTTTTTTTTCCAGGGGTATCTACCCTAAAATATTGGTGTTCATGTGTGCATGATTTTGTTTTCTTGTTTATGCTTCTTTTGCRTGTTTAGTTGATTACTCAATTGTGCTTTAATTCAATAAGTGATTTATTTAGARTTAACTGTTGGGTGTTGAGTAGGAGAAATTTCAACAGTTACATTGTATAGATTTTATTGAGAAATAATTGGTCTTTCCCTCTTTCTCCATGTACGTTTCACTTTTGATGGTTTTACCACCAATGATAATTTTAAGGATGAAAATTTGTATTAAAATATAGAAACCTGGGCTAATCTTACTAGTCTTTAATATGCAAAATGTAAAATGTTTGGCAATAGTTTTGTAAAAATATTCAAATTTATAAGGATTTTGTATAGTTTCTATAAACATTTGGCGATTTTTAAGGTAAAATAATTTTATTCTATGGAATTTGGGCAAATTTTTCTTAGAAAAAAATGGAAATTGGAGAATATCTTTTTGGGAAAAACCATGGAAAATTAGCCCATTTGTGAAATTTAGCCCCTAAAATCATCTATGTTTACCACATATATTCTCTTTCATTTGTGATATTTTTTTTATGATCCCATCACCATATAAAATTTCAAACAATAGGCGTCGAACAAAGTTCATGGTAGTCTACCATTGGCATTATCAATCCCTTTAAGAGAAAAGGTCTCACTCGAAGCATGTTGTTAAGAATTGTGATTGATGGAGTGGATTGTAGGAAAATAAGAATCATTATGAATTGTATTTTATCTCATTAATATATTCATTTTCACTTATTTTCTTGATCCATAACATATAGAAACATGGTAATCATTCATACTATCCTAGGCTCATAACATATTGTGAGACAATAACATACCAATAATTCATATACAACATAATAAAAGTTACATTCATAATAGGGGTTACTATATTATTCTATTCAAGGATCATTAGCACATAAAACATTTTTCCAACAACATATCAACAAGTCGAGCAACTATATGCTTGAAACAACTATTGATGACCAATAACAACTAACAACCAAAAATCAATGATATTTAACCCTTTCCATTATATCTTGAAGGAGTTTCATACAATTTCATCCCATGAGAATGTTTTCTTAGATCAAAACCTAGATTAACTAACTTATTTAGCTATATAATTACTATCCATAATGAATTAACATAATATAACTGATACAATCCTAAAAAAATGGGGTTTGTTTTCTTTAATTTTGGTATATTTCTAGGTTGACATAATTCCTTCTTTTGATTCACATGATGAAATTGTAGTTATCCAAGTGTTTATGTTAACACCATTCTGCACCAAAAAGGAAGGAGCCAACAAGTATTTACCACGCTTGTTGAATTTCCCTCAACTCAACTTTTCCCAGCTTCTTTCTTCTATCCATATTTGTTGTTCATTTATTCCATTTCTTGTAACTTTTTTTCAAAAGAAGATGCTAACTTTGGCACCAACTCAAGAGCTTGGCTGCAAAAATCTTGAAAGGATTTTTCTCCTTAGGCCATTTCCCTAAGAGGATGGAGATTGTTGGATATGTTTTATATTATTCACACGACTAGCTCTAGTGTTTTCTACCTTGATCTGGACACGCATGGCGGTTTGAGGGGGGCCTGATAGCCTCCCCCTTCGGTGGTTTAGGGGAAACTCCCCTGAGAAATTTTTTTCCCTAGGGAAACATGTCTCATTTTTGCCTCTCTTTTTGTGTCACCTCAATTTTTGTGTCCATTGTTGGGAGGTTTTTTGGCACATGGTTTTTGCCGATGGTTTTCTATTTTTGGTTAAGGAATTAAGGTTGTTGACTAATCCAGGTCATTGGGATAGGGTTTTGGATGCCGCTAGCTCATATATGTATATTTTATTGTAAAAAATATATCACTATGAATGAATATAGAATATGCTGGTTTTCCCGGTTTTGGTTTCCAGGGGAAAAATATTTGTTTAATGTGTGTATTTTTCCTTTGTATCTTTTCTGTCCTTTTATTGAAAATCTGTTTGCAGTAAAATATTTTACAAGGTTAAAATCTACATTTGGTATCAGAGCTTTGTTGGCTTCAGGGGGATGCCTTTGTGGTCAAGGGTTTGGCTCAGGACTGTGATAAGCCTTATTACAGTGGCAGATCTGTGGTATTGATTTTTCAAGTGAAAATAAATGGAGAGCAATTCGAAAATGGAGATTGAGAAGTTTAATGGGAAAACTTTTGAGATGTGGAACCTCAATATTGAATATTTGTTGGTGGACAAAGATAAATGGATCACAGAGGATCCAAGTATTGCACCTACAAGAAATTCAACAAATGACTGGAAAAAGATGGATCGGAAGGTGAAGAGCACAATCCGACCGTGTCTCTCAGATTAAATATTACTAAATGTGTCAGAGGAATCTACAACCAAATATTTATGGGATAATTTGGGGAAGTTGTATTCGTCTAAATCCCTAGTAAATAAACTATTCCTGAGAAAGAAGCTATATAACCTGAGGATGCAAGATGGAGACTCGGTGGCAGAGCATTTTAACACCTTCAATACTATGGTAAGTTAGTTAGTATCTATTGAGATTAAAATTTCAGATGAAGATAAGTGTATCAATTTACTATGCTCTTTACCAGACTCATGGGATAACTTGGTTGTGGCCATAGGTAGTAATACAACTTCATTGAAGTTTGATGGAGTGGTCTCATCCTTGTTGTCGGGGAAGATGAGACAAAATAACATGGAAGGACAAAGCACAGATGCATTATTTTCAAGAGGACGCTCCCAGGAAAGAAATAGATCTAAGTCCTCAAGTGGGAGATCTAAGTCTAAGGGAAGATCTAAGTCTCTCGTAAATTTTGTAAAGGTATGCTGAAGATGTGTAAAATAAGGGCACTACAAGAAGTAGTGTAGATCCAAAGTTGAGAAAAATAAGGGATATGAAGAATCTCCTTCTACAAAAGAAAAGACCTCCAATGAATAAGGAGGGGATGTGTACTTGGATTATTCAAGCACACATGCAGATTATGAGGCATGTTTGGTTGAATAAGGTGCATCCTTTCATATGAATCCCCATAGGGAGTGGTTATATGAATATGAAAGGTATGGTGGAGGTAATGTTTTCCTAGGTGATGAATCGAAAACCAGAATCATAGGTCGAGGAAAAATCAAGTTGAGGATGATATATGGAAGGATTAGAACACTACTTGGTATTTTTCACATCCTAGGATTGGTAAGAAATTTGATTTCTTAAGCAAAATGGATGATGCCGGGGTGAAAACAATATTTGAAAAGGAAACCTGTAGGATGGTTAGAGGAGCAATGCTGTTATTCAAGGGAGTTCGGTTTGGAACTATGTAAAATCTGTAGGGAAGAAATATTAGTGATGGGTGCAATAGTTCCATTGTTCCTGATATTGGAGTTGAGGAAGAGAGAACTCCTACATTCTCTAGAGAAAAGGTTATGCTGTGGCATCAAAGACTGAGGCATATTAGAGAGAAGGGTCTTCAACTACTACAAGGTAAAGGTATGGTTGAAGGTATGTCTAATTGTTCTATGGATTTTGATTTCTATGAACATTGTGTATATGGGAATTATAATCAGGTAAGATTCCCCTCTCGTGCAATGAGGGCAGAAGGAATTTTACAGATAGTTCACAGTGATGTGTTTAGACCTGTGTCAGTTCCATCATTAGGAAAAATATGTGTACTATGTCTCATTTATAGATGAATTCTCGAGGAGTACTTGGATATATTTCCTTAGGAAAAAATCTAAAGTCTTTGACAGGTTTAAAGAGTTTAAGGCTCTTGTTGAGAATCAAACAAAAAAAATAATTAAGGTGTTGAGGACATATAATGGTGAAGAGTTATATGGGAATGAATTTGAAGAATTCTATAAGAAGTGAGGTATAGAAAGGTAGAATACTAATCCATATACACCTCAACAAAATGGAGTTGCAGAAAGGATGAACATGACGATGATGGAAAAAGCAAGGTGCATTCTCAATGGTGTCGGGTTAGGGAAATAATTCTAGGCATAGGCAGTAGGTATTGCATGTTACCTGGTCAACATATCACCCTCATTAGCACTGGATGACAAGAATCCACAAGAGGTATGGATTGGTAAGAAACCTTCTCTCACAAATCTCAAGGTATTTGGCTGTGAGGCCTATGTTCATGTTCCAAAGGAAAACAAGAGTAACCTAGATAAGAAGGATGAAAAGTGTATCTTTATTGGGTATAAATATGGTCTCAAAGGTTATAAGCTTTGGAACCCAGAAAATAATAAGGTTATGTATAGATGAGATGTGGTATTTAGATAAATGAATGATGTTGTTAAACAATAAGTCCTGCCAAGTAAGGAAGAACCAAAGAAAATAGAGTTTGATTTAAAGGATGATGAATCAGACTCTACATAAGAACACGAATAACAAGAAGAAGATCATCATACTCCAGTTTTGAGGAGTTCATTTTGAGAAAGAAGGCTACCATAAAGGTATACTCCATCTGATTTTCGTTCAAATTTTTCTTTGTCTATTACTAATGATGATACTAGAATTGTCAGGAAGGAAGTGGATTCAAAAGATGAAAATTTCTCGAAAAAGGCCATGGATGAAGAAATGGCATCCTTGGATAAGAATGATGCTTGGGATCTAGTGGAGTTGTTGACTGGAAGAAATCCCATTGGAAACAAATGGGTATTTAAAAATAAGTTGAATGCATAAGGAAAAGTGAAAAAATACAAAGTTCGATTAGTAGAAAAGGGTTATTCCCAGGTTGAGGGAATTGATTTTGGTGAGATTTTTTCTCATGTTGCCAAGTTAACTTCTATGATATTTTTTTTATCTGTTGCTGCTGCATTTTATTTTGAAGTAGAATAGATGGATGTGAAGACAACATTCCTACATRGATATATGGAAGAAGAAATATATATGAAGCAACCAAAARGCTTCTATGTGAAGGGAAAGAAGGRCGTGGTATGCAAGATGAAAAAGTCCCTATATGGTTTAAAACAATCACCAAGGATGTGGTATCAAAAATTTGATACTTATGTGTTGGGACTTGGCTTCACAAGAAGAAAAGAGGATCAYTGTGTGTGTTTTAAATTAATTGGTGATCATTTGATTTATTTGGCCTTGTATGTGGATGACATGTTGTTGATAGGAAACAACAAGGAGATTATCTAGGATGTGAAAACTCAGTTGTCCTATAAATTTGACATGAAGGATCTCGATGCTTCAAATTTCATTTTGGGCATGGAAATTAAAAGAGAAGGGAAAAAGAGGAAACTATGGTTAAATCAAAGAAAATATGTCGAGACAATATTGCAGAGGTTTAATATGTAGGAATGTAAACTGGTCAAGGTCCCTATTCATGTTGGTGTAAAGTTATTTGAGGATTAGTGTCCCAAGACACAAGAAGAGGAGGAGGACATGTTTCGTGTTCCATATGAGAGTGCAGTTGGAATTTTGATGTATGCAATGGTCTGTACTAGACCAGACATTTCACATGCAATGGGAGTTTTGAGCAGGTATATGTCAAAACAACCAGGGAAGGAGAATTGAACAATAGTAAAAAGGGTTTTCAGGTATTTGCATGGCACTGCTAGCTATGGATTGTGCTGCCAAGGAAGACCAGGATTGGACAGAGTATTGGACATACATGGTTTTGTGGATGCATACTAGAATGGAGATCTGGATTGCAAGGTATCTACAAGTGGGTATGTGTTTAACTTGTTTGGAGGAGCAATCAGTTGGACGAGCAAAAGATAGGTTGTAGTGGCACTTTCAACTACAAAATATGAATACATGGAAACCACTCATGCAAGTAAGGAAGCAATAGGGTTACAAATATTGCGTTCAATTATTGGGTTGGTACAACAAGATATAAGGATAGATTGTGACAATTAGAGTGCAATTTTTCTGGTGAAGAACATGACTTATCATTCAAAGATAAAGCATATTGATATTCAATATCACTTTGTGAGATACATGGTTGAAGAAAAGAAAGTGTTGTCGATGAAGGTGGACACTTTGAATAATTTTGCAGATTCATTACAAAAATATGTGAGCACTGAGAAGTGATCTTGGTGTAGAGGATCCATGGGAATTACTGACTATATAACCTTGTAACCTCATGTATGTAAAGAAAACAACAAGTGGGAGAATGTTGGGTATGTGCTATATTATTTTCACGACTATCTATAGTGTCTGATATGTTGTGCTGGGTGTGCAGGGGTGTTTGAGGGGGGCTTTCCCAGGGGTTCCGGTGCAGTGCCCCAGAGAATTTCTTTTTTGCCTGAGGAAATGTGTCACATTTTTTCTTTGTTTTTTTATTTTTGTGTCCATTGTTGGGGCATTTTTTGGCACATGGTTTTTTCTGATGGTTTTCTATTTCCGGTTAAGGAATTAGGGTTGTTGACTAATCTAGGCCATTTATTTAGGTTTTTGGATGCCACTGGCTCCTATATGTATATTGTATTGTAAACAATGTATCACTATGACTGAATAAAGAATATGCTAGTTTTCTCGGTTTGGGTTTTTAGGGGGAAAATATCTGTGTAATGTGTGTATTTTTCATTGTATCTTTTCTGTTCTTTTATTGAAAATATGTTTGCAGTAAAATATTGTACAAGGTTTAAATCTACAGAGACCCCCACAATAAATGATTGGGCATGATCAACAATTATTACTAATGAGTGCCTCTACAACACAAATTTTTAGTATATATTTGAAAATGGTTTTATTTATTGTAGTTCTAAATATAGGGCTTGCACACCTTAATGTAATTCTTTGAGTATAGCCTTATCGTCTAAATAACCATCACACAATAGTGTGAGCTCATCATCATCCTTTTATATTTTTTCTTACTTGGCTTGCATTTTAGAGGATTCAACATTTTATGGGTGCCAAGATTCTCCCACAAATTCATATCCCCATGCAATCCTACATTGTGTTGTAGATAGTTAAAATATCCCGTGATTCTTATCGTAACTCCCTCAACACTTGATGATCTTGACTAACTAGGGAATCCACTTGACTTGCTAGTTCTTGGAGCTTGCGAATATATTGTCTTCATTTATTATCTAGTTCCAACTGCAAAGAAATGTTAGCTTGATGCAACTGCCTCCAAGAAGAACAAACAAAGTCCAATGTATTGGATTTATCTATATTTGTAGATGGTTCCTATGATTCAGGGTACACTTATCACAACTTAGGCCATATTTTTTCTTACCAAATTCAGACCTACTCAAAGTCACTTTCCAAAATTAGCCTTGCCCACACTTGTACATCCTTGTCAACATCAATGCCAACCAATTGAAGCTAGCGACATTGGTTGGGTTGCTATAGAATATTGTATCCTTGTTCAAATTTTACTACCTTGTGTGTAGCCTCTTCATTAATCAAACTAGAAATTTGTAATAGATCCACGATTAGACAACTAATGATGTTGGATGTGCTCACCTATGGTCCAAACTAAGAGAATGTTGGAGGACACCATGTCAAAGGTAGGTTGTTAGCTACAAATGGAATGAAATTCATCTGTGTATAAGCCTTGGACTCATCTATATGATAAAACTTATTATTTTTTTGTGGATTTTCTCTTAGGTAGTAGCTATAAGATGTTAGGCTATGTCAAAATTCTCCTACCAATATTGCACCATATCCCTACAACACTCTATATCTTGGGTTAGTTTCTCAATCATGGCCATTAATGAAGGTTGTTTAAGGGAGATTGAGGATTCAAGTTCAATAGACATTAGTGGAGGAAGACCTTCTATAGTAGAGAATAAGGCTAAATCATTCTTTGGGGTTGTGCAATATCATTCATAACTTTAACCATATGTGCATCATATTCAACTTGTTCTTCATAAACTAGGAAGTCATGAATCCCAAATAATGATGTTCTGGGTCATCTTCATGGCTAGTCACACCTAATTATACACTACCTTCTTATCCACCTATTATAACTTCATATTCCTATTGTGTCTCATACTCAATTGTGTCCTTTGTGGTAAAAGGATCATCACTCCACCCTTGTGGAGATGCTGCTAGCCTCAGTTTCTACTCACTCGTTTATAAAAACAACACTATAATTCCTTATGGGAGGTTGATGCTCATCGTCCATAACCTGTACAACCATGGGTGTTAGCGTTTTCATAACTTAAAATGCTTCAAAATCCTCTAGAGACTCTAAAACTATATATATAACCTTTAAACTTTCCAAATACATTATATGGGGTGGTGTTTTTCTTCTATTATGTGTCCCTACAAGCATGATAGGAAAAATCCCGAACTAGTACGATGGGGGGGGATTTGGTTGAAGAGGTGGCATTGAAAATATAAGAGGATGAACTCTACATGATATTTTGATTGGGTTTTCCCCTAAAATGTATTTGACAAATGACCCAATGTACTCCTTCATATCCCACCTAGAGAACTGATCATTGATGAGGATTTTGTAGTGATCGCCTAAGGAAGATATCACTATTCTTCTTCCTTGATTTGGGTTATATCAACCATTGATCCCAGGTTCAATGTTTCAGGTTAGAGCCTTGGTTTGATGTGTTAAGTTAGATTTTGAAATAGACTCAATTCCTTTCCTTTCTACTGTATCTCCTTGTGGGCCACTCCTTTCTTCCCCATTGTCCAATTTTAGGAATCACCAAGACCTTTGGAATGATATAAAGTGTACCTTGATTAGTATTTTTCATATTATTTCCTAGCAACGAACATACCTCCTTGTATAGGGCCTACTTTTTCAAATAAATGGGGAGGGGGGAGACACAAAATATCTCTCTTTGTGTTTGTAGGTCTCACATATGTGTTTTTGTGGTCGATGGGGAACCACATATTGCTATAATGGGTGTTGATGATATACTTGGAACCTTGATAACATTATGAGTGGAAATTACCATTATGTTGCACCACCATGCAAAGTTTTTGTTATTAAACTCTAGATTCTCAAGATCATTATGAACCCACCATGGGTTATATGTGCAACAAGAATCATGTGTGCCTGCTCTGGTTGAATTTTTATCCCTTGGGGAAGTTTACATATAAACATAAAAAAGGATAGGAGGAAGTATCCATAGATGAAGGAATACCCCATTTCATGATAATTATTGTAGGCCACCATTAGCTCATTTAGTAGGTAGGTACAACAATTCAACCGTACTCATAGATATAGAATCTTCCCAGATATGGGGTGTCCAATGTGCATTCTCCTTTTATTTATTTCCACATAATGCAATGTGCAATTAAATGACATGAAACATTGATCCACTCACCATGATCATGTGTATTTAATATTAGTAGCTTACCTTGACAATTTCATGTTTCTTGAGCTTTGAAATGTCTTAGTTACATAATACCTATCCATTGATAAAATTGTGACCATATGGATGCCATGGACATGAATATAATATTATTTATCTAATCATAAGACAATCTAGTTCACCCAAATGATGAAAAATTTTGTGCACCAAGAAACCTCTTGGGTGTTTCCAAATGCAGGGACCCATATAAAATTCATGAGGGTTGAGTCCCTCAATAGTTCAAACTCAGGCTTCTAGGAGGATGATAATTCATCATTTTATAAGGACAATTTCCATTTGTAAATGGATGGATTCAAATATGGGAATACATTGATGTTTGTAAGGTCATGGTCTGCAAACTTCATATTTTCCACTTTTCCTAGTAAATCACCTATAAATTAAACCCATGTTTAGATCATTTCATCAACCTTGGAATATTTATACTTATACTCCAAATTTTTTAACCTGACTACCTTCATGTAATTCTCCCCCTTTATGATGAATTTTACCATAGCTAGTTGTTAGCACTTCTACTATTGTTGGTACACTTTGGTAATGGAAGGGAATGACTAAGGAGAAACTTGGTTAGATTCCATCTCTATTGTGTGGGTTTTGGAATCCAATATGTTTAGTGACTGATAATCACAAGAGTTAGGCTACATTGCGAGTAAAAATTAGTTAAGTCCCACATATTTAAAACTTGAAGTGCATTTACTATCAATGTGTAGAGAAGGTATCTCCCACTCATGTGAGAAGATTGACAATTAAAACATTATCTTTGCAAAGACAATAGACTATCAAACATAATTATGTGACACTGAGTTGTCTAATCAATGCCATTAGGCACCTTGTTTTTGTTTTGTTTTCACCCAACTTGTGTAATTTATTCCCAACCCAATGTAACTTAAAATCATGACATCACTAAAATGAGATACACTACAATGGAAAAATAGGGATTTTCCATACAATCAACTGTGACTCAATTGCACAAGGTTACTTTGATTCTTCAACAAGGCCTCAAACAAAAAATTTGACTCAAGACAATTGCAACTTCCTTGAGAGAATAACATATGGATTGGTATAATATTGAATTTCCTTAGACTAGAAAGGTTTAACATAGACTAAAATGGAAAATAATTTATAAGGTGAAAAATGGGTATAACACGACTTGAGACTCTAACTAGGCAGTGCAACAAATTAAAAAAAATGAAATAAACAACTCCTAATAAAATGCAGAATAAAGAAAAACAAAAAGTGATTCAACCTAACCTAAATGACTCCTTTGAATATGAGTAGTGTAGGAATTTATTGAGTGATTGGGGTAAAATGATTCTAGAGGGAAATTCACCCACCCTAGACAACGTATCCTTTCACGTAGTCATGAATCATAACTTAGAGAGAGGTTATATAGGAATCCATGAGGATAGAGTCTTACTAACATTGAAGTTCATAAATGTTATTGGTTCATATTCCAATAATTTGTGTACCAGTGGAATTCTTCATGATGATAAAATGCTCTTAGAACATGCCCCAATGTATATAAAAACTCATGTACCTATCATTCTAGAGGAAAATCCTCCCTAGTCCATTTCATCATGTAGTTATCATTGGATATTGCTGGGCCAATCTTCCCAAGATAGAGTTATATGAATTCTTCCAATTTTCATTCCTAAATTTCAAATTCAGGTGGAGGAACAAACCTTCAAGTCATAGAACGTTGAAATCTATTTCAACTGGTTAAGTTATCTTTTTGAGTGTCCCACCAATGGGCTAGAGTATCTATCAAATAAATGTCTAGCATAGAAACCCTTTGATATTCTATAAATTTATATTCCATGACTTACAAGAAATATTCCACATCACCGATATTATCATATATAGGGTAATCCATAATGTCTATCCAAATCCATATTATTTCCTTAATAAAAACATAACATTTGGAAGATAACTTATGGTTTCACTTTTTTCCAATTATTGAGGTCCTCCTCAGAATCATTAAAAAAATAGTGAATGCTTCTCTAGCTAATARAGTCATCCACAATGGGGTTCACATAGTTATCCCACCTTCTTTATATCAACTTATAGATCTATTCCAACATTGACACTTTGAATGCATCACTAATAGGAATAGTATATTAAGGGCCTTGATATGGATCTAAAGGTTGTASTACTTGGGTACAATTTTCMTCATAATACATGATTTCTTTATTTAAATTAATAATGACATTAATGTTAAATTCCCGTTTGATCCAAAAAAAAGTAGGTTAGAGATAATTCTCATCCACTATCTCAATCACCTCAAAGTACATAATTATTTTTACTTCCTCTAGGTCAACTTTGACAATCTCAAGCCTTCAAATTGGGAAATACTCTACATTAGTGAAATGTAGTTGGATACATGGATATTATAGCCTAGGATTTACCATCATCCCCAATGATGTATTCATCATGCTGTTATGATTATATCCTAAATACAACATCACATCCTTGATATCATACCTTGTAATCTATGCATCCAACTTCAAGTCCCTTCCCATATGTTCTCTCTTCTTCTTACCTATTTTCCTTGGAATCCTTTCAAGTAGGGGGTCATTAGTAGTAACTACAACATCCTCACCATTCTCAATCAAGTGTCTAAAGGAGGTTCACAACCTCCTAGTAAAATTCTCATCATGTAATATGTGAAACAATGCTTTAAATGGGCCATGAATGACTTATATCGAGCAATCCTTTGTCCATGGTAACACTCTACAACTCCTATGTACCCCCCTATTCCTTAGAATGGGAATATGGTTATCAACAATGGATCCCTAAGTTGTTGAATGATTGTTACTCCCTAACATATCCAATGATTCTTTGAATAAATCCTTCTTCTTGATTGCATCCAAAGACACATTTACTTATAATGAATAATGCATTATTTCCACCATATGGCCCTTCATGTGCCCATCCCTTGGTTACTACTTTTATTCTACTTCCCTAATAAAACTAGGATCTAAATTCATCAAATTCACTATCATTTCCCTTTACCTAACTTCCCATATCTTTATTAGGTTGGAGCAGTCTTTTATGTCATGTATAGTTGATTGATAATGACCACATCTCTTTATTCTAGGTTGTGGGGAATATTATGATGTATGTTGATTTTCATCACAATTATAG
Source organism: Picea sitchensis (assembly GCA_010110895.2). NCBI lineage: Eukaryota > Viridiplantae > Streptophyta > Pinopsida > Pinales > Pinaceae > Picea > Picea sitchensis. The sequence continues at coordinate 56,258 of SNQJ01S0047336.1, read as the reverse complement.
AAACAAATGTGTCCAATTCTTCTTCTAGTTATCACTCCTTCATACCCTTTTCCTTTTCATCATTCTCCACCTCCATGCTATTGTGCATTCTCTTTAACTTTAAAAGTGGTTCTTTCAAATATTTCAGCTAGAGCCTACAAGGATTTGCAATCTCTATACTATGGGTATTAGTTCTATAAAAATCACAATGAAAATTTATTGGAGCATAAGAGTGATTATATAAAGAGTGTTTTAGATGGATTCCATACCCCCCTAGAAATTTCATATTATTCTTCTATTGGTAACCCCAAAAAAGGCCCAATTGTAGTGCCTTGCATAGCTCTCCCTCAAGGTGTTTTGAGAAAAAAAGGCCAACTAGAAGGATATGCATAACTCACCCTTGTAACATCAAGCATTGATTAACATGGTGCCCCTCAATCCTACATGTAGTACACTAGATTTTGTCTTTGTTGACCTTTGGTTTCACCAATTCTTGAATCTACTCCATGAGTACTACCAACTACATTTGAGATTGTGCTAACTTTGGTGTTGAATTGGATGCATCTATTGAGGTGTGACTAGGATACCCCACAATTGACTCTATCCTCATGGATCCCTCTAGATATTTTCTCTAAGTTATGATTCACTACTACATCAAAGATATTATGGTTAGAGGGAGAAGAAATATAATAAACCATTTCGTATGTTGGGTGTCATGGATTTGATAAGTCATCTGAATCATCAAATCCCTAAATCTTTGATCACACTCCCAAGAATTTTACCCCTTTCCCAAGAATTTTACCCCACTATTTGCTTGATATCCTTCATTTTAATAATGCTTTGTTGCTCATATTTTGACTCTTAAAATTCAATTATAAATTACTATTTCTAGTTATCTAAGGTCCTAAAAACTCTTGGTTGAGCACTCTATTGAACTTATTCTTATAATGAGAGGGGTGAGGGTTGGGGGGGGGGGTGAATCAATATAAGATAATTTTTACTTTGTTTTACCATTCATTAATATTTCATTATATGAGAAAAAATAATCACATATAAACTCCAATCACAATGCACAAATTTTAACATGGAAACCCAATCGGGAGAAAACCATAAAACATATCATTATGAATTCATGTAGGCACCAACCTACTGTTACAAATATTGTAGGAACCGATCTACTAGAGACACCAATATCCTTAACTAAACACAAAATCAACAAGATGTAGGCACCAACCTAATGGAGGCACCAATGTTCTCAACTGAGCACCAACCTAACAACACTTATAGGCACCAATCTATTGTTACAATATTTGCAGGCACCAACTTGTCAGAGACACCAATCCCCTTACATGAGCACCGAATAAAAAAGATATATGTAGACACGAATCCAACATCTTCATACACTGAGTACTTCTGACTTCACCTACATGATTCATTCTACATGAAATCCTTCAAACCCTAGTCACATTTAKCATTCATCCCCTAGMATCCTCATAGCATCATTCTAGAATATAATCCCCAATGGAAACATCACAACCTCCTACTAGTGCACACAACAACATCACAATGATGAMAACATCACAACATCAAAATAACACATAAGGAAACATCACAACCTCAGAGTACCACACATGATAGCATCACAGTGACGACAACACCACAACCTCAAAATAGCACACATGGAAACATCACAATGACAACAACATAATAGTCCTATAGAACTCCTTGAGAACAAGAAATACCCCAAGAAAATCCCTTAGACTTATATTTCACACCTTTAGATCCGAAAAAGACACCCCAACACCTTTAGCGCACCTCATATCACTTCTACAGATCTCATAAATTGTACTTTTCTTAGTTTCTCTATAAATGTGCACATCTATCCTGTATTTATAGTAATTATGTCCCCACTTTCAAGGCCGACCTGTAAAGACTGGATGAGTTGACCTCAATTTTCTGGTTGGGTTGTCAGATGAGAAAATTCATATCTCCTCATTCCTAGGGAGTTAGAGGGAATTCCATATATGGTTGGAAAGATATTGAAATAATATTTCTAACCATATAATGTGTGCTCCAATTTGAGCTAGGTATGTAGGGTAAAAATTCCTTCAAATATAGGTATCCAAATAGATCATCAAAAATCCAAAAGTAATACTTTCAACAATATCCATGTTGCAATATTTATCTTGGACATATTTAGGATTGTAAAATTTATCTTGGATATCTGTAGGATCCCCCTATATTTGAAATCAATGACAACAATATTTCCAACAATATCCCCCTTTATCATTGGTGGAAACCCTTAATCAATTATGTAATACTCCCCCTTTTTGCAACTTTCCTTGTGTATGCAATTCTTCTTATGTCTGAAAATTCTCCCCCTTTGACATCAATGGAAAAGGGATTCTCTCCCCTGATCTTGTGCTTCCCTTTACTGACAATATGAGAGAGATATCACTCCCACACAACATTTTTATTCTTTGACTTTATCAAGTATGTATACATATCTTGAGGTTCTGTTTTCATTTGCCACTAATCTTCTTGAAGTTGCTTTCTTTATCTCACACCCTTTAGAATGAAATGTGAGGTTGTAACCTTGTTCACATATTTAACTGACATTCCGAATATTGTGTCTTAAAACTTCATCATATACGACATTCAATGTCTTAGTCTTTCCATTATCAAGATTAAAATTTACCTTTTTCAACTATCCTTGCAGAAGACTTATCTCCAAAAGTAAAACTACCTCCTTTTTCTTCCTTCAAAGCAAGAAAATTGATCTGGTCCCTTGTCATATGTTTTGAACATCCATTGTCAATGTACCATTAGTTCCCTTCATTTTTAGCATAAAGTGCAAGTCCACATTCTTCCTTCTTCGATTCTTCTTGCTTCCTTTTCCACACCCTAGTGTATTCTTCTCTATGCTTGGTAAAAACATTTTCTTCCCTATTTTTTTAGGACAATTTATCATGTTGCTTCTATAGTCATGTGCTACGTTCTTGTAGTTATTTTACTTATAACATTCAATATCAAGTATAGGAGAAAATGAATTGTTGTTTCTATTAGAAACCCCTTGAGAAATTATGGTTTTGTTATCACATAATCATCCTTTGAGGTTTTGAAAGAACCTCTATTTCTATCTCTCACATGAAAACTTCTTACATAACCCATATAATCTATTGCTTTATGACCAAAATTATTGCAAGAGAAACAATGACCAAGAAAGATATTGTTATAGTAATATTKGCCTCACCCAATGCAAATTTGCTCAGAAGGCCCTTTTCCATTTCCCTATGAATACTTGAAGTCCCTTTTTGCAGTTCCCAGAGATAAAAATAATATTTTTCCACACATACATGCCCTAAATATTATACATCATGCATATACACARGTTGCACCATTACAACCCRTGTTCATTGGGTTTTGTGCCCAAAATTAAAAATTGTGTCGAGTTTCCATGTCACGTCATGGGATCCATGATCCTCGACATTCCATATACTGGAAACATTCCGACTCAACCCTTCAGTTCCATTTGAAGGCTATAAATGGGCCATACCCAAGCTATGGAAAAGAGGAGAAGAATTCAACTTTGAGAGCAAAGTTACTCTCGAGAAATTATTCACTTCATATTGAGTCTGCATCCCTTTATCCTTTTAAGTCTGAAAACATTGTTCAACCCCCAAGCTCTTCCCTACTTGATTGAGAACCTCATTGTTTCTCTTATATGAGCTTGCCTTTGGTGGAGGATTGAAGTGGTGGAGGCCTAGCTAGAAGGGACTTAGTTTCTCGGTTCCGAACCATGCCGACATAGAAGTTTGTAATTCATACACTTTTGTTGATTACATTTTAATAGAAATACTATTTTCTCGTCCAATTAATGTCTTGTAGATATTTGAATTGTTATTCCATGGGAATATTTGTTATGAATATTGATGGATTATGCTATTGAATGTGATAACTTTATATATTATCACCAGATGCTTGCATTTCTTGGTTTTTGAGGACAAGTTGCAGGTGTATTGCTTTGAGTCAAGTGCTCAATGGTGGACCTCATTGAATGTCTGGACAAGGTAGGCTCTTTATCTTGTTTTGTTATCATATTTGTTTATATAGCATACTTGAGATTAGAGTTGATTTGTGCATTCATTTCCATCTGTTGTGGTTTACCTCATGCCATAGAGAGATTTTCCTCGTAACATAATTGGCAGCCATATCGGGGATATAATCTTCTTTTTAGGGTTTGGAGTGTTTTTCTCCTTTGATTACTCTCATTTATATTGTTTTTCTTGTTGTCTGATTGCTTGACAACATCTGTTCATTTTGAGTTTTAGTTTCTTAGACTTATCCATAACCTAACAGTGTTTTAATAAATATATGCAGGTTTTTACCTGACAGTCGCGTACATACCCGTGCTATCCTTATGCAAGAGGCGTATATATGTGATTTTCTCTTGAACAGTCACACACATCTTTCTTTTGTGCTTTGTTGTTGAGTTTGATGTTTGCTGGTTAAGTTTTGATGGTTACTAAGTCTTCTTAGATCTCTATTATGACTGTTAAGTCCCTATAGAGTGATAGGAAACCTTTCTTTGGTTGAATTTTCGGGCGGTTCCTTTCTCATCATCCTTTTCATTGATTGTCCTTGTGTCTTGGGCTAGGTGTTTGCTTCTTGATATCCTACTTGGTTTGTCTCTAATTGCATTCAGTAGAATATTTATATCAAGGTGTTGTTCATTCCTTTCATTTTCATTCTTTTATATTGAAAATACAAAAATAATAAACATTTTGCATTGTTGGCATTTGATCTTTTGGGTTCTTATTGTTGATATTAGTACATGTACGTAAATATTGCATCTTATTTTGAATTACATAATTAAATTGAAAATTGCATTTTGAAAAGATTATCATTTATTTGGAATTGAAGTTAAGACTTTGCATTTTATCCATATTCAATTATTTTACTTGTTGTCATAACATCATCAATTTCACTACTGCACCTTTTTGAGTAAGCAAGGCCACTGAAAGTAACACTGACAATTTAAAATTGATTAGAAACGATTTTATTTTTCTAGGGTGCACAAACTAGCTTAGGATTTAGAGCCTTGGACTAGGATTTTGTAAGTAAACTTCTCCAAGGCTATTGAATCAACATATGTGTCTGACTAAGGGAGTGGTCAAATCCATTGTATAATTGGTGACATCAGGAGGCTCCACTTACACCAGAGTTAAGCACGAGGTCGCGTGAGGTTGGTTGAGGGGATATCCCCCCAATACCTTCTTATCATCAGATATATTTTTGTGGATCTATTCATATATGGGGATCTTGCTAGTACCTTTACCTCTATGAGAGGCAGTTCTTTCAAGATTTTGGGCTTTGTTACCCTACCCATATGGTAGACCTGACTTACGAATATTTGCATGCGCATCGGTTATATTGTGTTTGCTTAGTTGCTTGATATAGGTACCACATAGGTTACTTGCAAGGGTTTTTCTGCAGGTACCCTCGGTCAGATAAGGTTCGGACAATACACAACCTTTATGGAGGATTACCTCTCCATGGGGATCTGAACGACTGGTTGTTAAGCCCATGAGGGTCCTTAACTGATTTTGATACCTTCGATATTTTGCAGGGAGTCTTAGGCCCCTCTTGGGAGAGGCATACCTACTTTAGGGAGGGAGGCCCCTTTCAACCACTTTATCCTGCTTGTGTGCATATTGGATGTTTGTTTATTTTGGTGTGCTCTTTGATTATTAGTTGACCTTAGGATTTTGTATTGCGCTGTGAGTTTTCATTATTATGGATAATGGAGTCCCTTTGACTCCCTCATTTAGCACTACCTCTCCCATGAAATTCTCTCATTTCATGGGGATGAATACGTCTGTGTTTCATAATGGTATACAAAATCATGATACTCAGTCAATACCTTGGGTCTCTAATCATCTTCCTCTTGATATTCCAAACATGCCTTCACCCTTTCCATCCTCTCCCTCACTTGCTTATATGAATCCTAGTTTTGGAGTCAGGGGCATGATGACTCCCTTTTCTACATATTCGTTTGATGGGAGTCATATCCCTCACTCAGATCTCACAGTGGGAGGTTGGAATCTCCCGTCTTACGGATCCAATCCTAGCTTCACTTTTCCAAGAGAAAGTTCTCAAATGAGTGGTTATTCTACTTATTACACCCCGTCCGTATATCCTTCGTTCGCTATGCCAGTTCCTATGAATACTCTTCCCATGGTGGGCCTCCATTTATCCCTTGGTATTTCATATGGGGGGAGTTATTTTTATAGTACAGGCTACCCCCTTCACGAAATCCCTTCGTCTGGGGACAATATATATCCTCACTCGAGTAACCCGTGTCATGTCTTTTTCTCTTCGCAAACGTCTGCTTTGGTGATGATGCCTTTACAAACCTCTATGGATAACCTGGGAGGAGGATACTACCTTGCCAGGTAGGGACATGGTGTAGAACATAATCCTTCATGTCCTACATTTTATCAAAAGTAGTCTTTCCTGAAACCTTGGTCTCAAATGTTGTAACTAACCACCACCACCAGTCCAGTCACTACAAGTCATACTGGAATTATATCACCAACCTCTACTAGTCATGTTGGAGATTGTTCAACAACCTATGTAAGCCATGTTGAAGACCAACAACCAACCACTGCAACTCATGCTGGGGGCACAACTCTAGTCTCCATGAGTCATACTGACATAACATCTCTGACCTCGGTCAACCATGTTGGAGAGTCTTCGCCAACCTTTGTACATCATGTGGGGGATGAACCACCAGCCTCTGTTAGTCATGCTGAGAGCATGTCACCAGCCATTGTGAGTAATGATGGGGGAATTCATATAATTAAGAAGCCTCAAAGTATAGGACGCAATCCTAAGTTCATTTGTAGGCTTTGCAAAGGAGGGCATTTAAATCACTTGCTCCCTACTACTGTTGTAGTAGAAGAAGTGCAGCCCTTGTATGATAACCCTTTGGGTTCGGAGTCGTTTTTGGTTTCCCAACATTCTATTTCTCCTTTGATTGACACAACAGTCATACCGATGCAGTCTTCTCCCGACACTGCTTTTGTTTTGAGGAGTGAGGCTTATTTTGACCATGTCATTAACATTTCTAGTCATGTACCTTATGAACAAGAGAGAGTTTTACTTTCCCTGAGTACTCTCCCTTCAAGTATTAGAGATGTTCCCTTTGACTGGGATGGTCTTGTGTGGTATCAAGTTCCTTCTTCTATGCCCTTTTAAATAAGGGGCGTTCTCCGATATATCATTAAGAAGGTAACCTCCACAAGTATTTTATCCCCCTCTACTTGGAAAGATCTGGGTTTTCCCAAGCTTGTGTCAACTGTTTGTAAGTTGCTGACATTTCACAAAAGTCCTGTACGAGAGCCCTGGCCTCCCCCATGACATGCCTCTTAGAAAAATCCCAACGAGTCTGGTTTAATCTCTTTTCCTACTCTCTCAAAAAGCGAAAATATTGTCGAGTGAACTTGTCTCTTTCACACTCGTAAATTGGATTTGAAAGGATGTCTATTTGGTGTAAGTTTACCCCTTTTTCAAACCAAGTAGACTAAGATTACTAAAAATGACATTCTTTGGCATTAAGTTGTAATTGCATCTCATTCTCTTGCTTGCAGTATTGAGCCTATTGCCAGTTCTCGTTTTTGCATTATAAGCCTATCACCTCAGCAGCTTGCATCATCATCCAAGTAGAGCCTTGTTTATATCCTTTGAAGCTTGACACCCTATACCCAAGAGGAAACATTCCCCTGAGTGTCCATCTCCTAAATGCACCTCCTTGCATTGAGCATAGGTATGTTCCACTCCTGGAACTAGTTTCTTACTTGCAACACTTGTTTCCTCTCCTATATCATAGAATTCATTTGACTATAGAAAAACAAAAAAAGACGGGAGAGAAAAGAATATTATATTATATTGGAAGCATTTGTGTCTCCTTTGAACAGAGAAAAAAACTTTTGAGTCCACTTGTCATCAAAATTTTGGGTTTAGCATGACCTTAGGAAGCTGAGATCGTTACTTAGAGTTTACTCCCCCGATTGGTTACTCTTCCAATCCCTATGGAGAGTTTGATTGGTGCCTCCTGCATCATAAAGTTTCATCATTGAGTCTATGCTGCTAGAGTCTTCCATATGTCTCATGCTCTTGTTCAAAGGATGTATACCAACCAATGTTGGCCATTCCTCAGAAATTTTGACTTTCCATGTCGGTCATACCCTTAGTGTGTCTCAAAGTTACACGAAGCTGTAGTCCTACCGTGCACCATGGTCCTAGTTTCATCATTGGTAGGTAACCTTGAACCCAAAAATCAACATTTTATCATTGGTTGCTGACTGGAGGGTTTCCCTTGTGTTCGACGACAAAAAATCTATTCACACATTGGGATTCATGCAATGTCTTGGATTCCATTATCCTTATTGGCGGTTTCCTCGCCTTTTTCAACCGTTTTACTTATTGGCTTCTATTTAGAGGGCATTTTTCATGTATCGCTTGCATCTAGCACACGTGAAAGACGCACAGGGTTGTTGGCTCATGAACATGTTCTTCATCTAATTTCATCCAAATCATCAAGATTCTTCTTTGTACCTCATGCTGAATGATGAGAGATGCCTCAATGCTCGCCTTTCAGTGAGTCTCCTTCCATCAAATTCAACCCATTTATTCTGGAAATGAGACCTAGAGTCCTATGAGTACCTAGAGGCTTGCAGTCATTAGTGGCGGGTTATCCTGCCATCAACAGTTGTGAATACATCAATGTATCCTGATCGATGGATTCTTCAAGTGTTCGACCTCAACACCTTTATTCACACTTGTAAGAATGTACTCGGTGCCTTGATACCTACTTTCATTATCGGTAGGCTGTCTCGTGTTGGTTAACGCTATACCTTAATGACTGGTAATCAAACAAAGTCTCATTGTGTTTGACCTCAACTCCTTTATTCACATGATGTAGAATTTCACCTTTGGCGGATCATGTAGAAGACTTGAAGACATCAATTCATAGTCACATCTTTTCTGAGTTGTTTCTATCTTTCATTGGACCGGTACCTATGTGACTTCAATGATCATGGGAGATCGGATTGTACTCCATTGTATATAGATATCTTCAGATTGATTTTGAGAGTGGTTTTACTGGGCCTTGTTTGTGACTATGACAACCTTTGGCATGTATCCACCTTTGTGTTTCCTATTCATGGCCATGAAAAACTGTTTGGTATATTTTCACATGGATTTGCAGTGTAATTCAAATTGGCAGCCATGTGCACAAAGTCAGTACATATTGTAATATTCTCATGAGCAAGTAGTTCTTCCAGTTGGGTCTCCATTACTCTACTTATGGGTATTATAATGTATTTTGACCATCGTAGATACTCCTATGACCTCACACATTAGGGGGAATCTGTTATAGCAAGATTTTCCTCACCCTATGAAAATTTTCTCAGAAGGCCTTTTCCATTTCCCTATGCAGACTTGAAGTCCCTTTTTGCAGTTCCCAGAGATAAAAATAATATTTTTTCACATATACGCGCCCTAACTATCATACAACATGTGTATACACAGGTTGCACCATTATAGCCCGCATACATCGAGTTTTGTGCCCAAAATTAAAAATGGTGTCAAGTCTCCATGTCACATCACGGGATCAATGATCCTTGACCTTCCATATATTGGAAAGGTTTAGAATCGGCCCTTCAGTTACATTTGAAGGCTATAAATGGGCTATATCCAAGCTATGGAAAAGAGGAGAAGAATTCAACTTTGAGAGCAAAGTTACTCTCGAGAAATTATTCACTTCATATTGAGTCTGCATCCCTTTATCCTTTTAAGTCTGAACACATTGTTCGTCCCCCAAGATCTTCCCTACTTGATTGAGAACCTCATTGATTCTATTATATGATGTTTCCTTTGGTGGAGGATTGAAGTGGTGGAGGCCCAACTAGAAGGGACTTAGTTTCTCAGTTCAAAACCATGCCGACACAAAAGTTTGTAATTCACACACTTTTGTTGATTACATTTTAATATAAATACTCTTTTCTCATCCAATCAATGTCTTGCAAATATTTGAATTTTTATTCCATGGGAATATTTGTTATGAATATTGATGGATTATGTTATTGAATATGCTAACTTTATATATTATCACCATAGCTTGCATTTTTTGGTTGTTGAGGACAAGTTGCAGGTGTATTGCTTTGAGTCAAGTGCTCAACGATGGACCTCATCAAATGTCTGAACGAGGTAGGTTCTTTATCTTGTCTTTTTAGCATATTTGTTTATATAGAATACTTGAGATTATAGTTGATTTCTGTAGTCATTTCCATATTTTGTGGTTTACCCCATGCCATAGAGAGATTTTCCTCGTAACATGTATTTTGGTACCGGTTTGTGAAAGGTCTTTGTGGTGGAAAAACTCTTATGAACTCATTCCTGTTGTTCTTTTGAGAAGAATTGGGTTTCTATTGGTCATCATTTCCTTTTCTGCTACTAGTTAATTGTTGGTGGAGCCTTTGAGTATATTAACATATCTTTTATGATTTTCTTCATTTTATTTTTTTGATGGCTTTGTGACTTTAATGCTTGCATCTCCCTCGGTGGTTTTTTGTTTATCATCATAGCCGAGACCTGTCTTGATGAATGGTGACCTTTGGAAAATGAGAATGTTAACTTAGATTTTAGTAATCTTTCCAAACTTCAAGATTCTATTCAATTGATCAATTGTTTTCTCTAGTTACTTTCTTAAGGAAACTATTTCAGCTTCTAGCTTCTTGCAATTTTCTTCCTTTTCTTTTAGCTTGGTTCTCTCCATTTCTTCTATCCTCTTTGCCTCTTCTAGTTGATTCTTAAGGATAATAAGTGTCTTCTTTGTTTCTTCAAGATCATGATCCTTATTTTCATGTTTCCGCAATTACTCCTTCTGCTTTATACTATCTTCCTTGAGTCTGCCTATTTCTTCTAAGGTACTAACGAGTTCTTCTTCAAGATTTGCTTCCCCATAAATGTCTTCTTCTTATGAATCTGGATTTTCTCTGATTATATTCATTTTCTTCATCAACGTGTTTTGTTTCCATGGTTATGGAGAACGATTTTTCCTTATCATCACTATCTTCCCTTTCTTTGAATTTTCTAGGTCCTCCTTTTATCTTTCTCACAACTTGTGCTTCTTCTGTCTCCGACTCACAACATGAAAAATCATCAAATCCATCTTCACTAGATATATCTTCATAAATGTTTTGTAGCTAGTCCCAAATGTATTTATCTATTGTACACTTCACTACCTTGACAATATCATAATATGCTAGGCCACTCAATATGACCTCTATTGTTTTTTCATTGTTTTCACTTGACTCCTTCCCAACTTCATCTGTATAACCCGTTGTGACTGATTCCCAAATACCAAACCCAAGGGCCTA
>SNQJ01S0047336.1:0-44825 GCA_010110895.2 Picea sitchensis | reverse complement strand
TTTTGTAAAGGCTATAAAGACAAGAACTTCAAATGAACTAAGGGTTCGATTTTGAGTTCTAAACTATACTGTATTTGTGATCAAGACCGTTTCTATAATATATTTAGCCTGCAAGCTTCTTTCATTGTTATTGTCAGATCTTCTTTTCTTTCTCTATTCTATGCTTATGATTTGAATTCTATTCTTTATGTATGTTTACATAATCCATTGGTGATTGTCATCTTACCATCTGATTAGTGAGAAAAGGATCATAAGTAATATTGCTAGTTCCTTGACCCATCATATGTATTTTTTTATATATCTATGTTCTAGTTGAGGTGATTAGTTTATTATCCATTTGATACACTACCTATATGATAATATCTCTCAAAGGCCCTGCACTGTTTGAATATGCCTAGACAGTCTTGAATATACAATCCAGTAATCTAGATATTCATCTTGATCCAACATTACCCATCATTGAGTGAACCATTGCAAGAATAATTAAGTTACCAGGCATCTTTGAGATACAACCTAGAAGATTTTCCTGGAGTGATAACAAATTGGCGCCATTGCTAGGGAGAGAATATTGAAGCTTAGCTTACTTGGGACATGACATAGATCCAGCTTTGATGATTGACAAAGCCTGGACATTTACTTGGTTGTAATTATCTATCTGGCGACTCCATTGGAACGAAGTGGCTCCGAAGAGAGATCATACTAGAGAAAATCCAGAAAGGCCTCTAGCAACACATGTTGTAGATCTAGAGAAGATCATTAGAAGAGGAAGAGCATTACAAAGACAAACTTCTAGAGCAACAAGGACATCTATATCATATTTACAAAGCCTTCTATTTCCCTGATCCATACGAGTTTAATAAGACTCCACTGGGAAGGATCCGATTGATAGAAGATGAAGGAGCTAAATTTCAAATCCACGTATTAGTTCATTAGTCTCCTTCATGAACTGTTGTATTTATTTATCAGCTCTTTCATGTTGTTTCCTTTGCTTGTAAAGAGGATCATTTTCTATTTTGTATAATCAGAAAAACATCATCCTTCTTGTATATATCCAACCTTAAAAGAGGAAATCCTACAACCCTATATTGTAGATGTTGATTTAGCACCTATACCTCATCCCGTTCATAAATATGATCATTGTATTCAAATATACCTTGAATCTGATCAACCATGTAACCTTACATAGGTCAGAATTGATTCCAAACCTGCCTAGAGCTCAACACCTTTTTACATTACTGTTGAACCTTGTCATGAACCCGCTAACTCTCATAATCAACCCACTGCTTTTCAAGTTAAAATCAAGATGAAGATGTTCAAGCCTTTGAGGCTGCCCTATCTTCTTCATCCTTATCCTTTTGACTGCTTTGAATATATTCCCCAGTTTTCTAGAGAGAATCAAGTTTCAGCTGAGAGCCACTTGGAATCCTTTGAGGATTTTGTTGAGTGATTTGAGATTGTTCATGAAGATGTGATCATGAGATTTTTCTCCAATTATTTGATCATAGATGCTGTGGCATCATTTAAGGGTCTGAGATTCGATTCTATTGGCTCCTGGATTGAGTTCTCTAATTCTTTTGTGAAGTACTAGGGTGAGTACAAATCACTAGATTCATACCTTGCTGATTTTCATGCTCTGAAGAGAGAGAAGGGTGAAGCTTTGCCCATCTTCAATCGAAGGTTTTATAGAAGCTATCATGACATGCCTTTGGAGATCTGACCTTCAAAGACAACTGCCATGATATATTATGTTATGGGTCTTCATTCAGAACTTACCATTTTTCTGCTAGAAAGGAAGTCTTCATCCTTAAGGAGCTTTCTTGAAGATGCTCAAAAGGTAGAGGAGAACATTCGTGCATCCAGGTGGATCCAAATGTAGGTTGACTCTGAAAATCTGCAAGCACATGAACAAGTAAACTATCAATATGGTTCATATTTTGAGCATGAAGATAACGAGTTTGAAGTAGATTTGGAACAACAACAAGCATATAAGTTTATTTCAGATTCAGGTCAGAATTATTCAATACTTGTTGAGTGCTCTAGAAACAGGTATGAGTCAGAATGTTCTGATCAGTTTGCTAACCAGGATGAGCCTATGGTAACAGAATATTGCATAGGCAATTATATTTTTTTAACTCATCCTTATTCATATAATTTTAACACTGATTTATCATAATCTTCTGAGCACTTTTCCAAAGAGAAAGTTGTGATGATTGATGATCAAGATCTGAGCTCAAGGGAACAAGAAGGTGGTCAGTCTTCTAGAAGAGGAACAACCATGGCCGAGCAAGAGGATGCCATAGATGTGCAGATGTTTCCCAAAGATCAGTATGTTTCTAATTTTCCTTTCAAGGATCCGGTGGCATCATTCATGAAGTTATACTTTTCAGAGAGCTTGAAAGTTTAAGATTTCTTTAGTTCTCCCATGTTTTCATGTGAGTATGATTTCTGGAAAGAATTCTTATCACTGTGGTTACATTTCAAACTACATATGTTGATCAATGAAAAAGATGAGTTTTCTTCAGTATTAAAGTTGCTTGGATGGCTGTTATGGAAGTCAACCTTTACCTAACCAAATTGTACATCTAGTTAGAGTAGGGTAGTGCAGTAAATAAGCTCTTTTTCGAGCATTTCTTTCTTCCCATTTGCAATAGAAATAACAATTTTCTTGTGTGAATAAAGGCAGGTTTTGAAGGTGTACAGAGATAAGTTGCACAGGTTTGGAGAAATTTCAGAGATCAATTTCACAAGTCAAATGACTCCATAGCCCAATGGTAAAGGCTACAATCAAGTTACAGGTTTGCAGAAGATCAGTTGCATAGGCCAAATGACTCCATATCCCAATGGTAAAGGTGAATGGAACTACCAGGTTCTTGGAGCCTCATAGGGAGGTCTCCATCCCAGTTGGAGCCAGATGTTAGTGACCAAAATAAAATGGACTTTTGAGAGCGTTTTTCATCTCTCTTTGTTTCACTTATTTCTCTTTTTCAGCCTTTTGGCCAATGTGTTAACCTCCACTTCTTCATCAAGCTCTCGAGTGATCACTTTTTCCAAGCATCCTTTGGTTTTTCCCTCTTGAACTACAATATATAAAAGATCAGCAATGGTCATATTTGTTAGCCCTAATCTATGTTTATTGATTTTCAAATACAAAAATACATTATATATATAAATATTTTATGATCTCATCCAAATGCGGTATGTGCGCATAAGTGTCTTATTATTAAACCTAAGTTATATCACATATTCCATTCCAAGTCATATGTCACCCATCCTACATATTAGCTACACATTTAATTTCTATGACAAGTCAAGCCATGCGTGTTTAATTCACAAGATAAGTTGACATGTCAAGTCATGAGTCAACTATGAATCAAGCCACAAATCAAGCCACAAATTAAACCATATGCTAAGCTTATGATACAGGTTCCATAAATTGGTTTCATTAACTAATATTTGCAGAGAAGGTTGATTTATTTGCATTGATCAACAGGATTTGAGGTATTCACCACCAAACTACTAGAATCAAATCATCAAAATTACTTTCACCGAGCTGATTAGCTTGAAATCAAGGGCAACAGAGCATGAGTTTGCAGGTGCCGAAGAATTTTCATGACAACTCCTCTGTTAGATATGAGCTCAATCTCCACTACTGCGCTCAACCTGTTGGGCAAATATCCTCACTACCACATCTTCTAGTTGTTGCTCATTTTGATTCAGTTGGTGATGCTGATATCTATGAATACTTTTTTGGGGAGAAGTAATAAGTTTGACAGAGAAGAAGCTCGAGGGGATAAGTTTTCATTCTTTGACTTACTCTGTACATGAGGAAGGTGCCAATGCTTATTCAATCTTTTGTACTCCTGTAAAAACCTACTCCATTCTTATATCTTCAGGTCCTACTGTTACTGCAATGTTATCTGCAGTTGCAACACCTCTTGCTCCTTGTCTCTAACTAACTATTATGCAGGGTTTTTATTAGAGAAAGAGGTTCTGTCAAAAACTCTGCAAAGGAGAATTCATCTATGTGGGGCAACAACATTCCTCATTCATTATTTTGAGCAATGAATCTCCTTGTGTAGGGTTGTGAAGCACCAAGAAACAAAAATATCATTGATCGACTTGCTTTGATTGCTAGGAATTTAGTTCATGGTGAAGTGTTAAGCATATATCAAGAACTATATATTGGGAAGAGAACACTCATAATTGGGTGAAGTTATTCCTGTAAGATGATTGAGTTGGGCTTGTAGAAGTTAGACCACAATGTCTAAGCTGAAACTACCTTGTAGCAGCTACAGAGAACCTTGGAGAGCATCCTTGAAGACTAGGAAGATGGGAGAAACACATTTTTTCAAATGTTGAAGACTGCTTCAAAAACAAACTTTCGGTGGCCTAGGCATGCTTTCACAACTGTCCTAATCCACCGAAAGCAGAGCTTTTGGTGGCTTATTGGTTCGAATTTTGGCTCTTTAGCCACTGAAAGCGCAAACAAGGGAAGATAGGCACTCTTTTTGCACAGATCTGAGTTTTGTCATTCTAAACTGCATGAGAATGATTTATGAATGAATATTACAATTAAGAGCATCATATTTAGTGCTCTGTCCCAGTTTTGAAGGTGCCAACAAGGGGAAAATGATGAAGCTTCTTGTCTATTTTTGGAAAAATAATGACCTATCCTCAAAGTGGCATTTTCAACCTTATGCATCAGCCTTGGAAGGCTTACTGCAACTGTCAAATATCATGAGGACTATCAAGATAGAGATTGACCTATTAAATAGGATCTTTTCCTATTTTCATGAAACTGTTTTGACTTTCCATTTTTAGCATATTTGATCCAGTTTTCTAGGATCTAGAAATCTTTTGTAAAGGCTATAAAGCCAAGAAATTCAAATGAACTAAGGGTTCGATTTTGATTTCTAAACTATACTGTATTTTTTCTTGAGACCCTTTCTATAATATATTCAGCCTGCAAGCTTCTTTCATTGTTATTGTCAGATCTTCTTTTCTTTCTCAGTTCTATGCTTATGAGTTGAATTTTGTTCTTTATCTATATTTACATAATCCATTGGTGATTGTCATCTTACCATCTGATTAGTGAGCAAAGGATCATAAGTAATATTGCTATTTCCTTGACTCATCATATGTATTGTTTTATATATCTATGTTCTGGTTGAGGTGATTAGTTTCTTACCCATTTGATACACTACCTATCTGATAGCATCTCTCGAAAGCCCTACATTGTTTGAATATGCCTAGACAGTCTTGAATATACAATCTAGTATGCTAGATATTCATCTTGATCCAACATTACCCATCATTGAGTGAACCATTGCAAGAATAGTTAAGTTACCAGGCATCTTTGAGATACAACCTAGAAGAGTTTCCTGGAGTGATAACACAATCCATATGTGCTCAGGATCTACCTTCTAGTGGTTAAAATGTCTCTGAGGGAACCATCTTTGATAACAATTGTTGAACTTATGCTAATACTGAGAGGGGCAGAGGGGAATCAATACAATTTTTTTTTTAATTTATTTAACCATTCATCAATCATTCATTAGCTGAGAAACAATAATCATATATAAATTCAAATCATAATGCATAACTTTTAAGATGGAAACCCAATCGGGAGAAAACCATGAAACTTATCATTATGAATTCATGTAGGCATCAACCTACTGTTACAAATATTGTAGTCACCAACCTACTGGAGACACCAATCTCCTTAACTTAGCACCAAGTCAACAAAATTTAGGCACCAACCTACTGGAGACACTAATCTCCTCAACTGAGAACCTAACCAACAACACATGTAGGAACCAACCTATTGTTACAATATTTGCAGGAACCAACCTACTGGAGACACCAATCCCCTCACCTGAGCACAAACTCAAAAATATATGTGTAGAAACCAATCCAAGATCTTCATACACAAATTACTTCTGACTTCACCTGCATGCTTCATTCCACAAACAATCCTTCAAACCCTAGTCATGTGCATCCTTTATTCCCTAGCAATCCTCATAGCACCATTCCATAATATAATACATGACGACAACAACACAACCTCAAAATAGCGCACACAACAACATCATAGTGATGGCAACATCACAACATCAAAATAGCACATACGACAACATCACAGTGACAACAACATTATAACCTCATAATAACACACATGGTAGAATCATAATGATGACAACATCACAACCTTAGAATAACACAAACAATAACATCATAGTGATGAAAACATCATAGTCCTATAGCACACCTTGAGAACAAGAAAGACCGCAAGAAAATCCCTTAGACTTCTCTTGCACACCTTTAAATCTATAGTAATTATGTCCCCACTTTCAGAGCCGAGGTCTGCAAAGACTGGTTGAGCCGACCTCAATTTTCTAGTTGGGTTGTTAGACAGAAAAATTCATATCTCTTCATTCCTAGGGAGTTATAAAGAATTCCATATACCATTGGAAATGTCTTGGAATAATATTTCCAACCATATAACTTGTTCTCCCATTTAATCTAGGTATGTAGGGTAAAAATTCCTTCAAATACAGGGCATCCAAACTGATCATAAAAAATCGAAAAGTAATACTTTCAACAATCTCCATCTTGCAATCTTTATCTTACACATTTGTAGGCTTGTAATATTTGTCTTGGACATTTTTAGGCTCCCCCTATATTTGACATCAATGACAATAATATTTCCAACACACTCCAAACAAATTTCATATACCACCGTAAATATATGCCTCTCAAACTTGTCTAAAATTCCACCATTTTTTTCATCTTGCACCATTCCCTTAGCACTCCATATAACATCACAAAGGAACCTATGTTTTTCTATGTATCAATCTCTAGTTATTGAAAAATTAGGATATCTTAGAGTAAATCCTCCTTAATCCCTTTCCATATTGCTACTACTAGGGTTACCAATAAGAATTAAAATCCTTGGGAAGTTTTGAGACTGATTTTAAAATGCACTATCACTTCCCATTTGGCCACTTCCATTGTTTGCACTAGGATCATTTATATTAGTAGTACTACTAGTATTTTCACCACTTCCTCTTGATATAGGTTGAATAATAGTAGACATCAAAGTAATATTAATATAATTATTTAAAGGTATTTTATTATGTTTAGAAGGATGTTGGGGTGTGGTGGGTATTGGGTTTGGTTTTATATTGATTCATGGTATCATGTTATATTATTATTCAAACATTTAAAACACATCTATGAGCACATCATCTAATCACATAATTCCTTATGCATCTCTATCTTCAAATTCTTTTGAGATCAGTTGGAATGAAACTTCTTTCTACAACAAATATAACTAGTCTATATGTTCCTTATCATTGGTGTGTACCCCCTCTAGGTATATACTTTATACCATATCAATATACATTCACCACTATGTCCCCTCATTGGACTCTCTTCTAACATCAACCCTCTCAACAATTGGATGGGGAGATATCCCTTCTTATTTAGTTTCTTCAACTTTGACAACCTTAACTCATTACTCCACCTATCATTGATATCTATTTGCAACTCTACATTTTGTACTATAATTTCTTGCATTTGGTTCACCAACCACCAATCAATAATCTTCACTCTCTTCAAAGAAAATTTGACACTCCCACTAGTTCTTTCTTCAAATTCCCTTTCATTGCAATGTTGATTTTCTTGTTGTTTCATCCTATTTTGTGCCATAACCAAGTTGTCCTTCAATAGTTTTAGAACCTCTTTGGTGCCCTATGTGGTCCTCCACTTCTTGGAAACTTGCAGTCCCTTTCAAGGGTGACGTGATGGATGGAGGATGGTATCCATAAATATCCATAAAGTGATGGAAATGGAGACATTTTTTATGACATATGGAAGGATGTGTTGTACCACTATTTTGCCTAGGGAAACCACTTGAAACATTGTGTCTTTTTATCATATGCAAAGTAATGAAGATATTATTCTAGTCATTTATTCACAATATCAATTTTCCCATCGAATTGAGGATGGTAAGATGAGTTATGAGCCAATTGAGTACCCAAACAAGAAAATAATTCAGTCCAAAAATTTCTAGTGAAAATTGGATCTCTGTCACTTACAATAATCTTGGGGACTCCATGTAGCTTTTGAATTGTTTCCATGAATTTTGAGGCTATTGTACTTTCTTTAAAAGGATGAGAAAGAGAGAAAAAATGGGCATACTTTTTTAGTCAATCCACTACTACCATGATGACAATATTTCCTTTAGATTTGGGTAAACCTATAATAAAATCCATCAAAACTTATTCCCAACGTTGATTTGGTATAACTAATGGTTGTAGGAGACCACACATTCAAACAATGTGTGGTCTCTCCCTTATTATTTTGGAAAACCACACATTCAAACACAAAATTTTGAACACCATATTTAAGACCTTCTTGGAAAAACTCCTTAATCCTATGGTAAGTTTTCAAGAACCTCGAATTTACTCCTCTAGGAGAAGTGTGCAATTCTAGAAGGATATTCTATATGAGTTGGGAATTATTAAATAAATATATGTGATCATGATACCATAGCAAATCATTCTTCCACACAAAATTATCTAATGAACTGGGAAATTGAGAATTTTTGTTAATTTGTAATTGATGAAGTTATGAGTACTATCAGAAGAAATCAACACTATTACCTTTTTATTTTTGATATATCCTTCTATCGTAAGGGTTTGTGGAGTACTGATTCCGACCAATGCATGACAATATATCATTGGAGTAGTCTCTTCTAGATATAGATCTTGTGATGGTTCCAATTCTTGATCTTCTTCCTCTTCACAATCTATATAGAATAAATTCTTCTCACCTAATTTATGCCCCTTACTATACTTGTTGTCACAATTGAAACATAGTCCCTTTTCTCTTATTTTATCCATTTCCTATGGTGTCAACCTTGTTGGTTGAGTGAGGTTAGGATATGGAACATGATGCTCTCTATAGTTGTTGGTGGCCACCCTTCTAATATTCATATTTTTGTTTTCCACTTTCCTTGCGATACTAAAATATTTCTCTACTTGAATCATGTTCTCCTTTAAAGTGCCCATAAGTAGATATAAAAAATTATCCTCTGAAATGTTCTTTACCTTGGGACCGATATTTTGGAATTGTTGAATGTGCTTATAATTGGACCTTTTCTCCAAATATTTATCATTCAACTAAAGAATGTATTGCTCTTAATATTCCCATAATGTGCTATCAATTCATCTGTAAAAATGGACCAAGATATAATAAAATCCTTTTTTCTTTCAAAAATCCATCGATACAAAATGAATTGATCATTTTATAAATACACAAGTGCAATAGTTACCTTTTGTAAGCTTGGAACTTGGTGTATATCAAAGGATTTCTCCACCTAGAATATCCATTTTATAGGATCTTTACCATCGAACTTCCTCATATCGCTCTTTAGAATGAAGTAGTTCCTTGGTGTCACATTGAAACCTAGATTATGTGGATCTTGGAGTGATGAATAATTATAAGATTCAATATTTGTTCTCTACAATTGTGATAAAATACTCCCCACATGTGATTGAGTCTCAACACCATTGTTCTCCTTATTTTCATGATTTACTTGGATCTCCATATCCATTTTAGGGATCCTCTGTAACAAAATGATTTCCATGGATTTCATTGATTATTGAATTTCATCCATATTATTTTCCATTTCTTTAATTTTTCTTTGTGTGTTTATCAAATCATCACTTGTTATTGACCTAGCACTCAAATCATTAAGTTGGTCCTCCAATTTGGATAGTTTGTTATGTATCTCCTCATTTTCTTCATGATTTATAGATGGGATTTCTGGAGGTTTAATTGGTGTTGAATTTTTTTCGGAGTCGTGTGGGATAACAATAATAATACTCCTCTATTTTCGCTTTATCACAAATTTTGAATCACCAAGAACATATCTTCCAATTAAAAAAAGTTATGCCAATTGTAAGTTATGTAGCTTTCAAACCCTATTTTTGGAGAATTTCTGGATGGTTGACGTTTGCCTTGATATATCTATTAAACTTGAATCCCGATGAATCTAGAATTTTGGTCTGTAGTGCTTTGATATGATTTTTTAAACTCTTGAAAATTTCACATTCTGAACCTTGATTGATAAATTGTTATATAGAAATTATCAAAATGACGTGTTTAAGACTAATTTAAGGATTAGTAAACAAGCCCAACTTCCACAAGATATATCTCATAAATTATAATGATTGAAAAATATAAAAAATTTCCACATGTGATTTTCTATGTCTTCTCAGGATTATGAAAATTTTAGAGTTTGAAACTTCACCAAAAACGTTTTATAGAAAGAATAAAAAGATGACTCGTTTGAGACTTTCATGATTCATCATAGACCCTAACTTCCACAGAATAAATATATGAAACTATAACAATTCAAAAACTAAAATTTGGACTAGACGTAATTCTCTACTCTCCTTAGTCTCTACAAAATTTCACTATTGGAATCTTTCCATAAAAATAGTTATAGAAAAAATTCCAATATGACTTGTTTAAAACCGATTTCAGGATGAGTAAAAAACCCTAACTTCCATAGGATATATCTTCAAAATTATAATGAAACAAAACTTGAAATTTTTACCGGATGTACTATGATATATATCCTAATTAAACTATATTTTTTTGTGTCTAAAGTGTCCCATAAAGAAAGTTATAACAAAATTTCCAACATGACTTGCTTGAAGAAACACAACCCTAGGATTGATGCTCTAAAACCAAATGTTATGAACCAACGCCTTGAGAATGCTAAAATATCCATGAATAACAGTCCACTTTGAGGGGGAAACCTCCTTTTACAATATATTCAATGCACAAGACGAGTTAATATGATCCTAAGGGTACAATGAAAAATTCTATCCTACCTACTAATACAACACTAGAAATGTAATAATTCAATATCTATATCTTAATAATGGGTTTTATACTTAACCCGATGATTTGTATAGGTATTAACATATACCTTCATAAATTCCATCCCTATTTTGACCACCCCCACAATGTTAGGATTTTAAGTTTCCATGCTAACTAGTTGTGAAGGAAACATTCCTTCCTCCACCACCAACATCTTTACCCAGGTAGGGATCTCATATTGAAACCTTCCTCTCGTTTCTCATTGAAAATATTTGTCATTCATAGAATAAGACTGACATTATTATACTACAAAATTATTTGTATATCCTTCAATTCTTGTCTTGTCCTAGAAATATAGTATTGAGCTTAATAAATGGTCTATTTACTAAAGTGTAACAAGGTTTTAAAAACTATAGTATGTGGTTTTCTTTTTTCTCCACTTATACCATATGTATCTTCAAGCCTATTCATCCAATCATATGCACTTTTTTTGAATTCCACCAAACAAATATCATGCCCACCTCTAGTTCCATCTCCATATGACACTATATCCCTAAAATCCTTGATCTTCCATGTATGCAAATCAACTTTTTACTAAATAAGTTTGATTTCTCTTCAAAATAGTATTCTAACTATGATTGAGAAAACCTTCATATCAACCTATAGTTACTCCATTCTCATGACGATGTATTAGAAATGGACCAATTTGTAGTTATTTTTGGCATACCAAGGTATGCATATGTGCCCAACCAATTTTGAAGTAGTCTAGCATTGGCATTATCAATCCATAAAAGAGATAAGGTATCACTTGAAGCATGTTTATGAGACTTATGATAGGTGGAGTGGGTTGTATGAAAATAATAATCATTCTAAATCATATCTTAGTTCAGTAACATAGTCAATATTTAATTATTATGTTTATCAACAACATAAAGAAAAATGATAATCATTCCTACTAAGTTAACATAACATACATCAAGATAAGAATATACCAATAAAATATATATATCATAATGAAAAATGCATTCATAATAGGGGGTATTCTATTATTCAAGTATAGAACCATAGCACCTACAATATATTGGCAACAACATATCAACTATTCAACTGACTATCTATTAGCAATAGATAGTGATAACCAATGAAAACTAAAAACAAGTAATCAAACATCACCAACACTTTCCCTAAGCCATTGAAGGATTTTCGTATAATATTATTGTGTGGGAATATTTATCTATATCAAAATCCTAACATATCTAACTTATTTTACTACATAATTACTATCCATCATAACATAAAAAAAATATAATTGATATAAGCCTCAATTATTGGGATCATTTCTTTTAATTATGGTATCATACTAGATTGACCAAATTTCTTATTTTTCTTTGTATGGTGCAACTATAGTTGTCCAAGTGTTGCACTAACATTATTTTTCACTATAAAAAAAGGGAAATAAACCATAGACATTAAGAGGACTACATCAACTTATACTTCATCAATAGAAATTAATCTATACTTACACTTCTTAGTAAATTTTAACTTTGCATCCCTATTCACCATCCCAAAAGGTATGGATGAGGGTGATCATCCATCTCTAAGACAGTCTTATTTATTGGGTCCCATAAAATTAGGTTGACCTATGAACTATAATCTAATTGAGTATATACATCATTCTTCTTGATATAAATATGGATACATAATAACTTTGACATCTCCCTTACTTCTATGTGATGGAGGTTACTCATGTTCAACTCCTTCTGCATGATTTTACAGAAAATATTCTCATCCACATATTAGTTTCTTTGTATATTTTTTTTTCCATTTCTACACCTAAGAGATTATTCTTCTTGGGTTACTCTTACTTGTGGTTCCTAGGATTTAGATTTATATGTACATTCCAACACTTTTATTTGGTGTGACCATTATTGCTACAATGGTGATAGTAGTTTTGAAGGTCCTTGCACATGTTTAATGATGTTAATATTCTTATTTTTTCCTTTTACATCCTTTTCACTCTTATCAGAGGCTATCTGCTAGTCAAACTACTTTGAAACACTTGAATGCCCCTTTCTCTTTTTAGATTCATTGTACTAGTCATATACGTAGACCTCATCTCTAGTATTGGGCCATTATATTTCCTCATTATGTGAGTATGAATACCACCCATATACTTGATTACCATGTGTAGTTTCTTTGAAGAGGTCCCCAACTAAATGGATTTCTTCCAAAACTTTATAGTGTACTCTTGTACACTTTATCCTTACATCTATTAGTAGTAGCGAGACTAAACCACTAGTCGTATTTATACTTGATAGTGTAAAAATAGGATTTGAAAAGGTTTTTGAATACCTCCCACTTAGTTACCAGTGGGTCTCACTCAATCCCAAGGGTCTCAATGTATCTTTCCCACAAATTATATGTATGTAATTCTAATTTGATTCTAGAAAAATATATTTTCTACTCCTCTCATACACTATTCACACTAAAATAGACTTCTAATTGCTAATGATTCGAAATCGGATTCAGAAGCCTGACAGGGCTTGAAAAATGCTCAAACATGAAAGTGCTCAGAATCCGACGAAACCAACACCATTGTGTCCATCTCGTCTTCCTAATTCCGATGGTATATTTACTTTGTCAAACAGGTTCCGTATGCGAAAGTTATCGCGTTCTGATCGGAAGCCCAAATAGGTAAAAAGTCAAAGGTCAACTAGTCAAAAAGTCAACGCTGACATCGGCATGCTGACTGTGTAGTAGATGACATGGCACTCTCTGGCTGATGGTGATTGGGGAGGTTCGCTGAGAAGGCAGACATGTGGCAGGCAACTGGACTGGTCAATAGCTGACAAGTGGCATTAATCCGTCAAATGGGGAGATGCCACGTGGCCCAGTCATGGGTAGCCACGTGGCACCCAGTCATTAGTCAAAGTGGCAGGTTTCAAAAAAAATTTGGGGTCCATGGGCTTTGAACCCATGACCAACCACTAAGCCTAAGTGCCTTCACAATAGTCCTTTACCAATGTGCCACATTAATTTTTATGTTATTAAAACCCACAATATAAAACATATTGCATAGTATTATGGCGCATAAAGGAGGGGGCTGGGGGCTAAGCCCCAGCGCGTGGTCGTGTAAATGAATATGACCTTAAAAGGGGGCGTGCGCTCAGAAAAGGGGGCTTATGCTCGAATTTAACCAATTTATGGTTGGAAAGTGGGTTTTTTAACCACTTTTTGTTAATTTTAATGTAATTAAGTCATTTTTTAATGTAATTGGGAGTTATTGGGTGGTTTTTGAGCCTAACTTCTTGGAGGAAGTTGGAGATGGGAAAATACCTTCCCAAATATTTAACCAAGGCTTGTATGAGTCCATGGGGACAGATTTGAGAGGATTCAGAGCAGAGATATGCTCAGGAGAAGCCAAGCCAGAGTCAGTTTTAGGCAGAGAAGTCGTTGAGGAGGAGATGTTGTCGGACCATTTCTGAGAGCTTCGGACGTTCATTTTGCGTGCCATTTTTTGTGCATGGTTTGAGAGATCTAGGCGAACATGACCAGATAAGTCTTGTAGCCATTTGGCATTGCTGAGATGTACCATTAAGCTTTCGAACAGAAATAAAGAAGCCTCCCACAGAGAAAAGGCCCGGAGACGTAGGCAAAGTTGTGCCGAACTCCGTTATCAATCTGCATGTTATGGTTTGCTGTTAATTCTTTCATTTCAGATCTGCAAATGTATATATGGCTGTCATAATACTTCTTCTTTCCTCATTCTTCAATAAGTTTTCTTTAATGGTTAATTAAAGCATGCAAATTAAAACTCAACCATAAGTCATTCGAAAAATCCTGACGGATCAGCTAAACCCAATGATTCAACTTAATTACATCCACTTCACCTCCATAGAGCTTAATATTGACCTTCACTTCCAATTTAAATAGTGCTACGAATATTGGTTAATCGAGTCCCCTTTTTATATATTTTGTTCTTACTTCTCTTCCCTCAACTCCTTCCATTCTTTTTATTTATCATGAGAATTAGGATGCTCCAAAAATGGGATAATAATTTTCTCATGGGATACCATTAGTAAGCATATGCTCCTTGAAATTCTAGCTATTTTATATTCCAACATTTAAAATATTAAATTCCCATAATTAATAGATATTTCCCTATTCTCGTCTATCATATCTAAAGTGTGTGGATGCTTATACCATGGGATCTATAGGGTGCATTGCTCCTTTTAGATTTGCAGTTTTTGAGTTGGATAAGCATATAACACAACATCAAATAGTGAAAATGATTAAACAAAACCCACTCTAACACCAATATGATATGTAAATGCCTTGGATATTTCGATAGTCAAATCAATAAAACACATATTAAACAACTAATACTACAATGATCTTATGTTGAATTGCACGACCATTCATTTTGTATTTTTACTAATTAACTAGAAATATAAAGCACACTATACATATTATTTAATTCTATGACATAAAACTAAAACCATAATAGAAAATATACACATTGGAACATAATGCACACAATATTTACACCAGGAAACTTGATGTGTGAAAACCTAGCAAGAAATGAAAGACTATTCCTTTCTTCTTAACCAAAGGAGAGTACAAGGAAAAATGAAAATTTTATAATTCTCATTGTAGAACTATGAGACACTATGGTTTGCTATAGTCCCAAACAAAGTACTCTTTCTCCTATGCTATGCAACCTTTCTACTCCTCTTTGAGAATTCTCTCTTATGGATTATCCAAATCACTATAATGGAGATGAACCCATTTCCCTCCTCCTGCCTACTGTTTTAACTTCCTTTTATTGGTGGTTAAGGTTAAAATTTCATATACTTATGACACTTCATGAAATATTTGTTGGATTCCAATACAATATTAACTCCACATGGGTGAATTATGGTGAGTGATGTGGCTTCCACACGAGCTTGTGGGGATAATTATAACATTACCTTGCTGAGGGAATGACTTTTGTATACAAATTCCATTTGATAAAAGACCCACCATTGGAAAACTATTGACACGTAATGAAATTGGGACATACAAAAAAATTATCCTTAGGTAAACAACCCAAAATTTCCACTTATTTGACCACAATCTGAAGGTTTTTTTTGTTATGTTCCTTTAGTATATTTGTCGGGATCTACCCAAAAGTGCGCCCTATATGTCCCAAATTCAGTCTTTCCCATGTTATAACCTTATTTTCCACCCTAGGGTCTCATGAAGGACAAATTGATGGTGCTATGCTGAAACATACTCTTTTGCCTTGGTTTCAATGATTTTTGAGGATGATAACTACTAAACCCATTGATAGGGCATGACCGATTGCTTTTAAATAGATTTTCAACCAACGACCAATCTCTAGCTACATAATTGCTGGCCTATGAGAACCTTTGTATCCTTCTAGAATTGGTGAATTCCAAGGAGATCAATGTTATATGAGTTGGTTATATCTTGGTAAGATCTTGGGAACTCTCAATTTAGTCGAGTTCACTAATTTCTAGAGATATAGAAGCCTCTCCTAGCCTCCTCCACCAATCTATATAAGGTAGGTGTTTCCATGGGAAAGAGGAGGAATAATCATTCACATGTACATGCTACTAGATTTTCAGAGGAGCTTATCCATACATTTTAGACTTTAGTTTAGGTTTTCCTTGCTTGAGTGAGAGATGAGGAGGATCAAGAGAAAGGAGTACAAGAAGGAATGCATCATTCATTCAAGGTAACAAAGCTTTGATGTACTTCTCTATTTCTACATAATATAGATCTATGGTTTTCTCCTCTCATACTATTTTTATTTATTTGTAAATGTCAGATATGATCTCTCCTTGAATCTATTAGATTATATATGAACTATAATTGTAATTCCCTAACACTTGGATAATTTGTAGATTGGTATTTGTTTGTTTCTTATGTGCAAGAAAAGGATTACAGGATCTGGAGCTAGATCTTGGGAGTTGTGTCAGCTAGTACATATGAGGACAATCATTGTTAAAGAGGTATTCCATTCTATTTCTCTTAGTGTAAGAATGAATCATTTTGTTTGGATCTAGGGAAACCCTGTAGTTATATATACCCGTTGTCTTCCTTGGATCAAGGTAAAATCCAAGGGAGGTATGGCTTATTCGTAGGTTAGATTTATCCACAATAGAATTAGTGACTCCAGAAGAATATTTGATTCTTATCTAGTTCAATATTCCCCTTGCTTTCTAGTCTCTTGAAATGTTTTTGCAGTTTATAATCTTCCCTGTCACTCCCTCAAAGAGCATATCTTGTAGATCTATCAGACCTGGGCTAGATCTGCTCCCTTTTCCAAAAATTTTGTAGACAATTACGATTGGGTAGTTCAAACTAGAGTGACTCATCACAAGCTGCATACTTGTTGGGCCGCGACCGTCTATAGACGATTTCTAGTTGCATGCTTCCTGGGACATGAACACCCATGTATCTCATTGTTTTTCAACATTTTTTATTTTTCTTGATTAGATCTAGAATGTTTTTGGTCTTGTGAGCTTGCTAGTGGTCTAATAGCCTAGATATACCTTCTGTTTGAGCCTATTATTTGCTTATTGTGCATACAAGTGGATTTTTTAGGTGTTAAGTGTTTTGTCCCTCTCATTTTCTTTGGTGAGTCTAAAAGTGGATTTGGGATTTTTTTTGTTTGAGTGCATTTTATATTTGACTGATTTCTGGGCTGAGTTTTCATTATCCTAACTTTTCCCCCACAGTAATGGTTTCCCCATTGATAGCTCATGATCGATCTTTGAAAACATGCCGACAATATGAAATTGGTTGCGCTCTGTATTAATGTCAAGGTGAAACCTCCTAAGGATATGTCACTATTTGCATACAATTTCATCGACGACTGGTCACAACTCAAGTGAAGGATGGGTTACAACGTTCCTTTTAGGGTGCACAAAAAATGCCTGTAGGGTGCAAAAAGAATCTGTTTTTTGTGAAATTATTTCTAGGTTTCTTCTTTTGAAGCCTAGGGTCCATATTATTGGGAAAGATAAACTTGGTAATTAGTTTTTGAAGGAAATTTTCATTATTATTTGCATGGAATAAAAGAGAAAAATAAAATTTTCATTTTTTGATCATCCCTTTTGGAGCATTTTAGAAAAAAATTCGGAATTACATTGGAGTGTTGCTTGTGAATTTTGGGGTCTAAAATTGTCTGTTGGAGTTCTTGATAGTCCCATTTGGATTTGAGTGATTGTTAATTGAGAAAAATAAACCTCTTGTTTCTTTCCTTAGATATTTTTCATTGAAGGAAAAAAGTGCATTTCTTGCATTTTCATTCTTTGTCTTTTTTTGGATTGGAAAGAGTCAAAACACCATTAAAGTTTCATTCCATTAACCTTGAGTAATCAACCACCTAATAAAGAGAAGTGATTAATATAAAATCTATTAGACTCTTTTCTTTATAGCAAACCGATATTAGAATGGGATTTAGGGCCTTGGTGTAGGATTGGCGAGAAAATTCTCCAAGACCACAAAACCAAACCTAGAAATCACTAGTGAGAACATAAATCCATCATAACAATGAGTGTGTTGGGAAGTTCCTCTAACATAGGAGTTAATCTCAAGGTTGCATTGGGGAAAGTAGGTTGATATCCTCACTCTTCTTGTTTTGATGTTTGATAGACTTCTTTGACTACTACGTGTATAGGGGTTTTGGAAGTGCCCACACCTCTCTGTGAGGTAGCACTCTCGAAGCTTTGGGATTAATTTCCCTTTCCATACGTGTGATCAGATCTTCCATTATTTTCCCTCTCACCGATTGTGAGGTGGTAACCATAGTTTCCTTTCCTAGGTAGCTATAGAGGTGATTGCAGGTGGGAATTTCTTGTGATACCTAGGGTAGATGTTGAACCTTTGTTTCAGTTCCTCCAGAGGGTACCCTACTTAATTAAGGGTACTTGAACTGGTAAAGGTTGTTATGTGTGGTTTATCATAAATATTCCTCACACCTTTGCTAATAAATATTTTGGGGACTTGACATTCTCCATAGGGTTGGTTTTTGAAAGGCCCCTTTATCCATTGGTTTTCCTATTGAAGCCTATATTTACTAGGGGTGTACTATGTTGTGAAGTCCGTGTCTAGTTGACCATAGGTTGTTGTTTTTTGGATTAAAAAATTATTTTCATTGTGGTTGACCAACTTATTCACCAATATCATCAACCCTTTTACTCGTTTGGGTGAATAGATCTTTTGGTGATTTTTTCTCATTTTTAACAATCCTCATATAATGTCAAGCATTAGCGAGTCATCCAACAAGGGAGGACTAGATTGCACATCCATAATTTTTTTTGGAGAAGTCATGATGAACACCTCCTTTCCACCATTTAGTGGGATGGGTAATCCCATGTCTATGCCTATGCCATCCAGTCATTCCATCTGGGGGATGCCACTAGAAACATCCTTTCCCTACACAAATCTACCTAGCATTTGCACACCCATTGTGTTGTCGCAAGTGCCTATGTTAAGCCATAATATTGGGACCGTACATAGTGGGGCATATTATATTAGTAATGTTATTTTATTTGTGTGACTTTAGGCCATTAGTTGTAATTATACCTCCTGGTCTCTGTATACCAAGGAGACATTTTCGTCTGAATCATGTGTACTTGAACATTTAAGTGGGGTAAAACAGAGTTTCCACCTAGAGTCTTATTATTCGAAATTATCTCTTTTCCAAGGTGTTGAGTACTGCGAGTTTTCTATGCTATATTGATATTTGGTTCTTAACATATGGTATCGAGGCTCAAGGTCTTGGGTTTCGCTACTAGAGACACCTTTTCATTTCGATATAGCTTTTCTAATTTTAGAAGGAACGGCTTAGATGATATTTATTAGAGAGATCAAGATACGTTGGGTTCAAAATTAAGCTCCCAGGCCTTATACTTTATGAGATACATCTTGTACAAGATAGGATTAAGGTCATCTTGGGTGAGTCTTTAAGGAATTTTCGCTATAAAAATTTTTACGTAACGTTTTGGACCCTGAAATCTAGAGGACATTTATAGAAATTAATGCAGCTATCCGTGGTAAAACGTTCATCTTCTGGATTATCTTAAATTTGTAGATACACCACATGTAAGATAGAATTATCGACTAGTCCTATTGACTAGTCTCAAGAAGATGTTCCAAAGTAAAAACAATCATAGAATTTTTTCCTAGAGTATCCAAATTGCATGGGACTAGTTTCATTGGATTATTGAATGATCTGTGTATCTGAAGTGTGTGATTTTCAGAATTTGATATCAATTATTTTGTCACGGGGCACTATACAAGTGAGATCTCTGGAAAATGCCAAAAATCAGCAAGTTATTGGGGAAGTTATTGTAAAATCCACTTGGCACATCAAATTTGATCAAACCTGTGGCATTAAAGAGAATAAATATCATAGAAATGCATAAAAAGGAAGTTTCATACCCGAGAGGGCGAAACTTTAGGAGATACAACAAAAGAAATATTGTCTATGAGAACCACCTCAAAATCAAAGGTTCAAAAGTGATGCTTGGCCAACATACACCCAAAAGGGAACTTCTACACCAAATAAGCCTCAAAAATCCTACTTGGACTCTTGATGAGGAGTGAATAATCGTAGGGACATAAATGAACTACAAAATAAGATGGATTCAATGGAAGCTAGGTTGGATACTAAAGATGGATTCAATGGAAGCTAAGTTGGATACTAAGATAGATGGTTTAAAAGGGAGATCATGGAAGTATTGAAAAATTTAAGTAATAAGAAGACACACGAAAGTGAAAATGCATCCATGGGAATTCATGATGAGGACACAAGGAAAGGTGAATCAAGAATGGGCTTGCCAACTTTGGTTTGAAGACCAACCACGTTCCTAAGATTGATAGAGGAAGTTTGATGACAAAGGACCCAATCACATGGATACTTGGATGGATCAATTATTTGATCTCCATAATGTACACATACACAAAAAGAATGCAATTGCTATTTATATTTAGAACCTAATCATTTGTATGGTATCGATGGCTTTGTTCTAGCAAATCACTTTTCACTTGGACAATTTTCACTTGAAGAAATGATAGCACACTATAGGATCTGAGGCAATACCTTCTTTAGCCAATTGATAAATCTCTCGACAAAGGTTTATTTGAGCACATTGAGAACTTCCAAGATTGAATATAAAGGTAAGTGATATTCCAAATGAGCACTTGATTTATGTATTCATACAGGAACTGGATAACATTCAACATGAGGTTAAGCTTTGGGAACCCAAATCATGAGTCCTGCAAGGTGGCAATAAATGTTGAAAGTAAAAATATGGCCTATGGATACTAGAAGGACCAATCTAACATCTATAGAGAACAGTAGCAACTTCTTCTAAAACACCTCAACAATTGGAGGAAAAGAAAAAGCAAAGGTTTATTCTTTAATTGTGACAAAAAATACAGTTAGGGACATAAGTTTGGTGAGAAGAATTATTCTACATAGATTGTGAAGAGGAAGGAAGAAGAAGAAGAACCATCTCAAGATGAAAATGTAGAAGCAATTTTATATGAAGAGTTGACTACAATATGGAGTGTAATGAATTGGATGGAAGTACCACTCCTCAAACCCTCAAGATCGGATACATCAAAAAGAAAAGGTATGGTCTAATTGATTAAGTATTACTCATAATTTCATTTATATAAATTCAGCCAAAGATCTCAATTGCTTTATGTCCAACACGAGTTTCAAGTAATTATTGCAGATGGAACTATCAATTGTAGGAAAATGCAATAAGATCAATCTTACTATGGGAATATGTAATGAATAATTGTGATTTATATACCCATGGGTGAATTAGAGATGTTACTAGGAATCCAATGGTTACAATCATTGGTTAAGAGAGGTATCACAGAGAAACTCGATAAGGTGATAAGCTCTAGCAGCATGACAATGTTATTGAAAAAAGGGCATCAAAATTGTTATTGCACAGCTATACTCACTAGATATTCCAAACATCTAAACCATCTACTCCAATATCTCCAAAGGATCATTGATAATATTTCCCAGTATTTGAAGATATTCCCAAAGTCTTCCACCCACTCAAAAACATAATCATGAAATTCACCTAAATCCATCAGGAGTGGGCTCACTCTAACACATTAGAACCATCTGAGATACCATACGCTAGAAAGAAGAGTGAAATGAAGCATGGTTGAAGAAATGTTAGAGGTGGCATTATTAGACCTAGCCAAAGTTCTTACTCTTTTGATAGTGATAGTATTCAAAGAAAAGATAGCTCATGGCATATGTGTCAGTTATAGAAGAGCTCAACAAGATCACTAATAGAATAAGTTTCCCAATCCGTCATTGATGGTGTTAGATGAACTACATGGAGAAATCTATTTCACAAAGTGGATCTAGTTTAGGGGTATCATTAGATCAGAATGGAAGGAAGAAGATATCCCAAAACAACATTAGAACTCATGAGGCCATTATGAATTTTTGGTCATGCCTTTTTGTATACAAATACACTGCTACATTCCAAGGGTTAGTGAATTCCATTTTCAAGCCTTCCTTTGAAAAGAATTTTTTAGTATTTTTGATGATATACTAATCTATAGGAAGTCTTAGGAGGATCATATGGAAGCATGTTGACAAGGTGCTACAACTACTAAAGAGCAACAACTATATGCAAACCATCCAAATGTTTCTTTAGGAGTAAAGGAGGTAGAGAGTATTTGGGTGTACATCTCATGGAGAAGGTATCCAGGTAGACCCTAACAAAATTAAGGCCATGATGGTGACCCAGTTCTAAAACATTAAAAGAATCTTAGAGTATTTTGGGTTTGATAGGTTACTACCATAGAGTTTGTTGAACTATGGAAGAATAGCAACACCTTCAACAACACTAACTAGGAAGAGTTCATTTTCATGGACTCTAGAGGCAGCTTAAGATTTTGAAGAACTTAAAAGAGGTGATGTGCTAAGATCCTGTCTTGACTACTCCATACTTCACAAAACCCTTTATTGTGGAATATGTGATGCCTTGGAAATGGAATTGGTGTTGTCCTATTCTAGAAGGAAGCCCACGGATTTTGAGAATCTGACCACTCAAAGGGAAGAACACACAAAATTACTTTAGAAGGAAATAGTGGAAATACTACATGCATTAAGAGAAATGGCATCCTTACCTAATGGTAGGCACTTCGAGGTCAAAATAGATCATGATAGTCTTAAATGCTTTATGGAACAAAGACTATCTTGGGAAGGGCTAGCAAAATGGGTGACAGATATTGGGTTATGATTTTGAGAATGGAGTCTATAAAAGGGGAAGCAAAATGTTGTGTTAGATGCACTCTCAGAAAGGCTGAAGATGTTGGGGCCTTTCTCTTGTTCTATCTCGATCATCCAACCGATTGGATAATAGAAGCAAGGGATGAATGGAAGAATATGATGAAAAAGTGTGGACTCTCATTCCAAGAGAACAGCAACAAGGTTTAGTGCATCGAGGATACATTTACACTTGGAAAAATGATTCACTATGGTAAAAGAATCACTTATGTTTATGTAAGAACTCCCCAGCTCAAACAAAGATGCTATTGGAATTGCACACCTCTATAGTAGGAGGGCACTAGAGATTTTGAAAACCATAGAGTCAAGAAGTATTTTGGGATGGCGCTTAAAATGGATGTTCAAGGTTTGGCTGGCCGAGATGTTTGGTTTGCCAACAAAATGAATTAAAACAAATTAAGACCCCGGGTCTTTTACACAATATTCTCCATCCAGTCAACAGGGAGGAGGTTTCCACGTTTCATCCGCAGGTACCAAAGTTTGAAAGGAAAGAGTGTCATCATGGTGATTGTTGATGATAGTCGCACTTGTGCACTCTCTCATCCTTCAAATCTGATCTGGGTTGCCACTGCATCCATGGATATAGTTCAAAAGCTAAATGGCAACCCAAATATTATTCTAAGTGAAAGAGATCCCATCTTCCCTAGACACTTTTGGATAAATTATTTTCTTTTGGGGTACTCCAATTGGCTCATAGCTCATCTATCATCCTCAATCGATGGACAAACCAAGATAGTTAAAAAATCGGAAGGATACCTTCGTTGCTTTGTCTCGATAAACAAGCACAATGGTTCAAATGGTTACCCTTGGTAGAATGGTGGTATAACCACTTCCTTTTCATCTTGCAACAAAAATGACACCATTTATGGCACTTTGGATACCTTCCTTCCATCACTTCTTCTCTAAAAGAAAAATCTAAGGTTCAGCGGTGGAATATCACATCAGGAATCAACAACAGTTCTCCAAATCTTAAAGGACAAAGCAACGACCATGGAACAAAATGCATGAAACAACAAGTAGATCAACATGCATGATGAAAGAAGTCTTGAAGTAGGAGATTGGGTATTTTAAGACTACAAACATACAACCGGTCCCTCAAGCAAGCGAAGGATAATAAATTATCACTTAAAGTACCTATGGCCATTATAAGGTGTTGCAAAGATTGGGTACTATGGCATACAAATTGGAGTTGCACGCATCTTCACGACTACACCTAGTTCCATGTTTCATGTAAAGAAGGTTATAGGTGGCCGGGATCAGTTCATACTATATTGCTAGAACTTGACAGGAAGGAAAAATCATATTGGAGCACGAAGCCATCAAACTTCAAAATTCCAGCTGAGGAATAGATCATTTTAGAGTATCTCATTAAATGGAGAAACTACCAGTGAAGATTCCACTTAGGAAGATGGAGTCTTTTTATCTGAAGAATCCAAAGTTACTCAAGCATTGGACAACACTTGTCTCAAGGGAGAGCATGTTAAGCCTAATATTGGCTCATTACCCTTAATTGGGGCATATTATATTAGTAATGTTATTTTATTTATAATAGGCTTTAAGCCGTGGTTGTAATTGTAACTTCTGGTCTCCTATATATACCAAGGAGACGTTTTCATTTGAATCATCTTGTAATTGAACATTTAGAATTAGGGTAAAGGTTGCCCCCTCGAAGAACTTATTATCTGAAAATTATCTTTTTTTCAAGGCATTAATTACTTTTTCTGATGTTTTTCTAAGCTATATTGATGTTGGTTCATGTACTTGACCTACATATAGATTTGTTTCCAGTTGGGGGTGAGGCCTTGGTTTTACAACCAGAAGTGGATTCCCATACATTTCTAGTGACCCTATAGGTACCCCAATGATACTAAATGGTGGTTTCCCTTTTGATTGGAATTTTACCCCTGGATTTCATCCTACCCCAAGTGTTTTTCCCAGTGCTCAGGGAAGTTATGTCACTGGGGGAATCACTGTTCTTGGGGAAATTTATATGGGGGGATAAATTATGCCATTCCCCACCAATACTCCCTTTACACATGATATCATTCATGTTCCATGAAGTTCTTATTTCAACACCAACCAAGGGACCCCTCCCAAAAGGTACTCTTGTGTTTTTCCTTCCTTTGGAAATGTTGGTTCCCCTTTGATGGCTATCTTGAATAGTCATAGATTTTCCATGGGTTTTCGAGTTTGGTTGATGTCCACTTTGAGAGTTCCAAAATGCTCTTGAAGCTGCCTTTCGATGAGAACTCTATTCCTCCTCATACATATACGGTGAAAGTCTTGCTCCTAGTAACTAGAAGTCTAAAAGGAACAAAGGGAAAGAATAAGAAGAAAAAGCAAAGAGAAGGGAGTAACCATCCCACTTTGCAAGTCATGTTGAAGCCATGCCATCAGTCACTTCTAGTCATACCGGAGATAGAACCCAAGCTGATTCAGAAGTCATGTTGGAGACACATCACTTGTTTGCAATTCATACTGGAGACAAACAACCAATTACTACAAGTCATGTTAGGAGAAATAAACTATCCACTATAATTCATGCTGGGGGCATTGATATTGTTGATAAACCTAGATGAGAAAGATGTAAGTCTAAGTTCCCTTGTAATATTTTTTCAGGAGATCCTTATACTCAATGGTGTCCTATTATTCTAGAGATAAATAGAGCGTGTCCCATGTCTAAAGGCTCTTCTAATATAGAAATATATTTGGTTTATTAGAAATCTACTCAACCTTTGGTTGATGATGTGGTTGCACCTATGCAATATTTGGCCAATCACTCTTCCTTCAAAGAGTGATGTGTACATTGCTCATGTATTCTTCACTGTGAGTTCATAACCTATGAACAGGGGGACATCCCACTTGCCTCAAGCATGCTCTCTCCAAGCCATAGTCGTGTTTCCTTTGATTGGAATATTCTTGTTGAACCTCACCTTCCTTCTAATTTTACACCTTTCCAGATAAAGGTTGAAGCTTATTAAAAAATATTTTTTTGATGTATAGTAGATGAAGTAGCCTTTGCAAGAATTTTATCCTCCTTAGTTCGACAAGCTATAGGTTCTCTTAAACTTGTGTCAACTCCTAGTCAATTGTTGTATTTTGATAGAATACCTAGTGAATCTTTAGGGATTCTTCATCAGTTTCCTATCACGATGGAGTGGGAAGATTGTTATAGTCAATATGTTAGTTTGAATGGCCCATTAGGCGCAATATGGCTTCACCGGGTGTGATTATGTCTATGCTATGAATGATGTGGTGTTTACACTCTTTTTTTAGGTGATGCATTTTCCTTACAATGGAAACATTGCCACCATGGATCACATTTCATCGATAATCACCATCTTGGTTCACTTATAGACCATATTACTCCATTTTGTGTTCCTAATATTCATGTGGACTCTACCCCACCACATGTGAATTATGTGGCATCATACCCTAAGTGTTCAACTACTTATGAGAAGGATATTTCACACTGATGTTTTCATTCTTGGGACATGGTACTAACAATTGATTGTGGGATTTAGTCAACATCAACTGACATTGGTCAGAAACTCCACGTCAATATGGAATATGGTTAGCCTACTTCACATATATGGGTTATTGAATCTCCAAGTTCGCATGAATTCCTTGAGTTGGAGCTTCCTTTAGATGAGTCCATACTTGAAGCTATGATTCCATAGATAACAAGTATAAGGCTGTTGATACATTGATTGTCTTTTCACGATTAATTGATTAAATTAGAATGATAGGTTTGGCGTGGATTAGAGGCATTTACTAAGGCATCTAGTGAAATTTCCCAGCCTTGACCATTTTCAACTTTGGATTTGTTTTTCGAAACTTACAACCAGTTTTTCTGATCACCTTCAAACCAAAGATCATTTTTTTGTACCTCGTTTGTGTCTTGATGGGAATCATCAATCAACCTCCATAGCTCACGAAACCACTCACAATGAGTATCTATGTATGCAAAATTCGATCTTATGTGGCATGGCCTCGACATGGTGAGCCATATGATGATAACAATGGCTCATGAGTTCATCGATATAGATAGGGATCCTTGGCATGAGCCTAAATGGGCTCTACTTTGTGTGAACCATTAGGATGCGTAGTGCCTTCTACATAGGTAGCGTAATGGTGTGAGTGCTTTGTTTTTCATATACCATATCAAAATATATAAAAATATTTTCCTTTTGAGATTTCACTATGCATTTTAACCTTGAGACTAGTACTTATGGGTGTGTTTTACCTGATTCGGTGACATTTTGTGTGGCATTTTCTATGGTGACATCCACTGAAATTGATGTATGTTCTTTAAACTGGCATATCAAGATAGTTTTTTCCCTGTGACATCATCTTGCATTATTAATCATATGCTCTGTTGCCACAATGATTTAGGTTTGATCTCATCAAGTTGCAACATTAACCACTTTCGATTTTTGCACGTCGTAACTTGCAAGGTAGTTTCAACCCACCATGGGCACTCTAGTTAGCACCCAGTTCTGCACGAGGTACCTTCTGATTCTTGTAAATTTAAGAGCCCTTTTTTTTAGCCCCACCATGACTTGAAGTTGAGCCTCATTCTTCTATCTTCATCTTTTTTCTATCCATATCCCAAGGGGTTTCCCATAATTTTATGTTACTTTACAATCACTTAAGCATTTGTTTCTCATGTCATGTTACTTGCTACTACATTGTTGTTTTCCTTGATCCCACTTATTGACATTGTAGTCACACTTGACAACTCTGCCAGTGGCTGGCCTTTGTTTTGTGACATTTACCCTTGGAGAAAACCATGGTAAGATTTGACCTCACTTTCCAGTACCTATTTGCATTCATGTTGCTTAGGTCTATTCCATGTGCTTGGAAAATAAAAGCATGTTGTTAATCCACTCGTTCTCTGTAATGACTTAATTTATCTTTTGTCTACTCTTTGATCCATGAAAAATACACATGGTTGAACTCACTTTTAACTCTTTTTTACGCTCCTTAAACCATGAAAAAGACACCATTATGAGTATCCTTTTAACTCTTTTTGGAGTCGTAAAAACATACAACAAAGTTACTAACTTAGCTGAGAAATGTGACCTCAAAATGAGAACTATGGCCCAAAGCCATATTTTTACACAAAAACATGAAAATCAATCACCAAATCAAAAAAAACTGATTGCTATCAGGTAGCATCATTTTTTTTCAAGCAGTCAAGTACAACATTTTTCAAGCATAGCCTTCAAAACACATACAAATAGTCTGGAAAAACCTTTTAAAATCAACACCTAAATAAAAAATGATGTACCTAAAACAAATATTTTTCGATGACAAATTAAGATAATTTGAAATGATATTTTAGGTTGGTTATATTAAAAAAAATCAAAATCAACCATCAAATTGAAAAAGACTGCTACCGGTAGCACCCATTCAAAAATTGGACATTAAAATTACATTTTTAAAGTGGTAAAACAAATCATCATTACGTAAACAAATCATAAAATCAACCCTTAATGCTTGCTTTTAAACTTAGTTTATCACTCCAAGCACAAAGTAATACATAATGCAATGAAAATATCACCCTATGCTTCAAAAATGCAACATCTTTTTAATATTTTTTTACTTTTAATAAAAAAGTAAATACAAGTTACGTTGAATGAAACATAAAGTATTTCTTAAAAGTATTGTTACATTGTCCATATTCAAACATATGAGCTAAGAAATTTGCATTATATTCTTCATAATCAAACATATAATTCATAAAACATAAGAAATGGATTCATAGCTTCATGTAAGATCATATATAAGTTCAATGCTCATTTCTGGATGTCCTAAACATCATATGGATAAAATGCATAACATCTTTACACATACACTTATTCGGATTGACTCATGGATTCTGAAACACCATAAGAGTCTACATTGTCTACAGATGAATGATTAGATGAAGATGTAAATGGAAGTATATACTCTTCTATTGTTTGATGAATGCATCATGCAGTCTACATTCATATTGGCCATTTCGGATGTCAAAAGCCTTTTAGATCTGCGACTAGGTTCAACAAACTCCCTATTACAGTTTATTTCTTGTGGAAACAACCTCTTGATAATATTTGTTGTCACGGAGTGAAGATTTCCTCTCTTTGTCAAATTCAAGTCATAAACAAGTATGTCAAGATCATCTAATTTTAAGAGGTCAATAGATGAAGATTTGTATTTTGACCCTTTCTTTTCTCTTTCTATTGAAATGTTTCTCAGCCATATCACGTTTGTACATCATTGAATGGTGTACCTATTTCATATAAATGTGCTTCAATTGCATAACATATTCATTTCTTTCTCCAATATTTATAAATTTTTTAATCAGAATGGATAGCTTTCATGTGGATCTTTAGTCGCTAATTATACAATCATGCTACCCTCCTTAATATCATGTATTGAACCCTGTAAAGGTGTTCCATGGCTTCACATTGTGCATGTGACCGAGAAATTAAATATACATTTTTCTTTCCTGTAGCATTGTAAATAATATCACCATGAGATTCTTGTTGTTCAACAATGTCTTTCTTTCTTGATTCATTGTATATTTGTGGCTAATGAAATGGAGTCTTCACAAATTTATCTTCATCTATTGAGCTT
Source organism: Picea sitchensis (assembly GCA_010110895.2). Lineage (NCBI taxonomy): Eukaryota > Viridiplantae > Streptophyta > Pinopsida > Pinales > Pinaceae > Picea > Picea sitchensis. The sequence goes on along the minus strand of SNQJ01S0047336.1, from coordinate 14,959 downwards.
GAAATTATGTCACTTTGACCATTGAAAAAAAACTCCCTGGCAGAATCAACAACATCAAATCACTCATATGTATCCTTAATGGAATTTTAATTTCTTCCCAGGAATTTGGAATAATCTACATCTCTATTATGCCCCCGTGCATTGTGATTTCAGTAACTAATTGTAATGACAATTACTTTGATGGAAATATTGGACGATTTGGAATGGACTTAAAATGATTAACACGATGAAGGCCCCATTCTGTAGTAGTTGAATCTTGCTTTCCCCATATAAGTGTTTCCAACATCAATTTTGAAATAAGGTGATGTTCGAATCTAATGTCATTAAAATTTGCTCAAGACATTTTTCTTCTGATATGATCCCTAAATAAATATTCTCATGTCAACAATTTCTTCTAATATATAAAAAAAAAAAAACAAGCTCTAGAATGTATGCTTCTTAATACATTCAATTAATTATGGTAGACTTCCAACATTTCCCTCTTCAATGTTACTAAAAATGACTGAACATTTGACCAATATGATCATGAGTGTGTCCAACAGAAGGAAACCAACTTTCACCTTTGAAAGATTCCCATTTCAACAATCATTCTTAGATATCTAAACACAATTTGATTTTTTATTTTCCACGACCAGTGTTTTCAATTGTACATAGAGGACTTGGTGGAATTACCCGGAACAATGAGTGAGCACATGATGGTGTGGTGATGGTAATATTGCATCATTATGAATATTTGGGTTGTGAAGTAAACCTTTGGACACATTTTTCCATTAGAAACCATACAACCAACCAAATGAAAATGAATTAAATTCTGTTCTTGTAAATTTTTTGGTGTAAGAACAAAATGTGGTAGAAGTGTTTTCAATACAGTCCATGCCTTCAATTATCATACCTAAATATTTATTTGGAGCATCATAACACTTCTTACAATGTTTGTACAACTTTTTCCTTTCCCTTGATTGTTGATTATGATGTTCTTGAAGTGATTTCACTATGGAATCTGCACATGACATAAAAATAAAATATTGATCATATGTTTCATAGTTGATAACTATCAATTAAAAAAAACAAAATGATATACATACCTCTATTTTCACCTTTAGATTTATCTCTTCTTGATTTAAAAATAACACATATACTACAAATCCCCATCATGACTTCTTCAAGAGATACATATATTGTTGAATTGTTCTAACATATTCTTGTAAATATGCCATAATGTAAATAAAAGAACACCATTTCCTTCAACACCTTCTTTATCTTGTACAAGTTGTAGATTTCCATCCTTGAGAATTATCTAGAATATGTATCATGTCTCTATCTAGAATACACTCTCCATGTTTGGAAAGAAGTCATGCATCCATGACAATGGAGTGTTTGTTAATGGCCCACTCTCATCCATGATGCCTTTTGAATAAAATGAAGGATTGTTTTCCAACCTTGTTTGGATTCTTGATAGACAAGTATTACCCAGTTAGTGAATTTTTTGAAATCCCTTTCTACAAGCAAAATGTCAGAGTGTGATAATCATGTGCAATCTTGGTGGAAATCATCCACCCATTAGATGAATTTTTCACTCTTGTTGTCAAGTCAGACAAACAATTCTTTTGATAGCATTCACTTGAAATTAATTCACTTATGAAAATTGATTCAATGAAAAATTCTTTCCTAGACCTTATGTAACTAGAATGATTTGGATTGATATAAAAAGGCATAATCTGGTCCTAGACACAATGTTTCTTTGCAATGTCTCCACTGTTTCATCATCCTCACTAGAAGATTTCCTCATCACCAAAGGAATATCAAGCAAAACATTGCCAAGAGGTGATGAAGATAATGCGATCCACCTTTATTTGTTGTAGTTGAATGATTGAGAACGTGATCTTCATTACTAGGTCCATCATCATCTTCATTGATAATCTAGTTCATAGAGAAGAATATCAAACTCACTAGAAAAATGATTACCATCATCACCAATGTCATTGGATCTTCCATGAAAATATTTACTTGAACGAAAATCATCGTCATCGTTAAGACTATCAATGCCATTGAGACCCTCACTTGGAGAAAAAAATTCCATCATGAATCATGGGGTACCTCGAAAATCCTCATCAACATTGTGTCCACCATTGACATAATTATACCTTCACTACTTTTAAAATCCCACTTGAAATTCTTCTGCATCGTCCTACTCTTGGAATTCCTTGAAAATATTCATTGGTATCTTGAAAATCCTCCTTGGAGGAAAATCATCATCATCAACAGTACTTTCTTTTAATTCCCTACTCGGGAAAGAGTGTACACCAATGACATAATCATCTTCACTACTGAAAATACCCCACTTGAGAGAAATTCTTCATCATCCCTCGTTACTTAGAAAATGCTCACTTGGAGGAAAATCTTCATCATCTCATCAGTACCTTGAAAATCTCACTTGGAGGAAAACATCATCACCAACATTGTTGCCTTTAAAATCCCCACTTTCGGGAAAGAGTGCCCACCATTGACATAATCATCATCACTACTTTCAAAATCCTTGGGAAATTGTTATCATCTCATTTGTCTTAGAACTCTCACTTAGGAAAATATTCGCTTGATGCCTTCAAAATCCTCTACTTGAAGGAAAATCATCATAATTAACATTGTTGCCTTTAAATTCTCACTCGAGGAAGAGTGTCGACCATTTCCATAATCATCTTCACTACTTTTAAAATTTCACTTGAAGAAAATATTTCATCATATTCATTGGTTCCTTAGAAATCTTGTGATGCCTTGGAAATCCTTACTTGGAGGAAAATGATCATCCCAATCATTTAAACTTTGATCATAGTCTCAACTTTGACCTACATTTTGATTAATTTCAATACTATTAAAATGTTAGAACAAATTCAGTTACCAAATATCATATTCCTCCTCTTTATCATTGGTTCCTTTAAAGCCCTTTGATTTAGGACTTTCACGAGGAATATCTTTGAATAGCATTGCCTTGAACTTCTAATCAAAATTATGATTAGCTGAAAAATACAATGACTCATTTACATTACAAACATTCCCATCACATTTTCTATTCCCAAAAGAAGAGATATGCAAACAAATTGTTGATGCCCCAAAGATAAAATCTTATTTATCTGACAAAGCCATCACTTCTCACTAAGAACATAGAATAATAATCACTCCCCCTCCCAATGACAATATTTTAACTTGTAGAGATAAATTTTCCTCCACAATCCACCCTCATAAAAAAAATAAAACCAAATTTCTGAAATATTCCTCCAAAATTACCCCTCAAAATTTTCCCCTCAAAATACACCCCAATTTTTCCTTCAAAATTAAAAACAACTTTTATCTTTTATTTAGATTCGTTATTTACTTCTTAATTAGAATATTTTCATGTTTGTTTATTTATGTTATTTGGGATCATGTTGTCATTGATGCCAATGATTTGATTGATTAATTTCAAAGTTTGATTGGTGATGATTTAACAACCAATATAATATGTATTATCTTGATGAGAATAGATGAAGATGGATCAATGAGTTGTAAGTGATACATGATGAATGGATCGATGTGGTTCCAGTGGCATATGATGCATTGTTGGAAAAATGTATAGATGACTCATTATTGTCTTATCATGAGATTGATAAGGTGCACAAATGGATGAACTCCCAAAGTGAGATTTATATGGTGAAAGCCCTCATGGGAACCTTTCTGAATTGAGTATTCTTAGAATAAAGGTTGGAGGACCCCATGCTTGTATGAGGAATAGCAAGATGAAGATCAGAAGTTGTTGGGAAAACTATCCTAGATGGATAGTGCTTGTCATGCCATTTAGAGTGGTATGTGGAATGTCCATAACTCCTCTTGGTTTGAGTTGTATGGCCTTACGAAATGAAGGAACCTCACATGAAGGCTTGAAGCCCCAAAGTAAAAGAAGTCAAAGTGACCTAAAAAGAAGAAATGATAAAATAAAGGTGTGTAAAATCAAGAAGGGAATATTTATGGAAAGTGGTTAACCCTAAAAATAAGGAAAATAGGTCATTGACCTAGAAATGGAGTTAATATTATTTATTCTAAATTGGATTCATTTAAATAATCCAGAGAGAAGAGACAAAACCAACATCCGTCCATCCATCCATCCATCCTCCATCCATTTCCATCCATTCCATCAGTCCACTCCATCCATCCATCCTTCCATCCATCCATCCCTTCCTTCCATTCCTTCCATTCCTCCATCCATCCATCCATCCATTCCTCATCCATCCACTCCATCCCTTCCATCCATTCCATTCCATTCCATTCCATCCCATCCGGTCCTCCTCCATCCATCCATCCTTGTCCATCCATCCATCCTTCCTCCATTCCATTCCATTCCATCCATCCATCCATCCATCCATCCATCTTCCATCCATCCATTCGTCCATACCCTTCCTCCATTCCATTTCCATCCATCCTTCCTTCCATCCATCCCTCCGTCCATCCATCCTCCTTCCATTCCATCATTGTCCATCCATTCCATTCTCCATCCATTCCATCCGTCCGTCCGTCCTTCCATGTCCATCCATCCTCTCTTTCTCTGTCCATTCCATTCCATCCATTGTCCATTAAGGCTCCATCCATCCGTCCTCCATTCCTTCCATCCATCCTTCCTCTCCATCCATTCCATTCCTTCCGTCCTTCCTTTCCATCCATCCATCCATCCGTCCATCCATCCATTCCTCCTCATCATCCTCCTTCCTCCTCCACCTCCTTCGTCCTCATCATTATCATCCTCTGAAGATGGATCGATGTGGTTCCATTAATATGATGCATTGTTGGAAAAATGTATAGATGACTCATTATTGATGTATCATGATGATTGATAAAGGTGCACAAATGGATGAAATCAAAGGTGTTCCCCACCATGGTGAGAAATCCTCACGAGAGAGAAGACGCTTTACAGGTGAGTTATCCTAGAAGAAAGGTTGGAGGACCCATGTATAGAATAGCAGAGATGAAGATCAAGAAGTGTTGGTGAAACTAATCTGGAGTGGATAGTGCACCTCATGCCATTTAAATTGGTACATGTGGAATGTCACATAACTCATCACGGTTTGAGAGTTATGACCTTACGAGATGAAGGACCCCTCACATGAAGGCAGAGCTAGTCAAAGAGATCAAAGTGACCTAAAAGAAATGATAAAATAAGGTGACAAAATCAGAAGGAATATTTAAATGATAAAGTAATGGTTTAAGTGACCTAGAATTGGGTTAATTGACCTAGAAATAGTTTAAGTGATCTAGAAATGTGTTAATATTATTCAAGGTGGATTATTTAAATAATCAAAGAGAAGTGACAAAATCAAGAAATGATAAAGTAAGGTGACCATGCAAAATCAGAAGGAATATTTATGGAAAGTGGATTGTACCTAAAAATAAGAAAAAATAGGTTAAGTGACCTGAAATGGGTTAATATTATTTAAATGATAAATTAAGTGACAAATTCAAGGTGGATTATTTAAATAATGAAGTGACAAAATCAAGAAATGATAAAAGTAGGTAGCCAAAATCAAGAAGGAATATTTAAATGTTAAAGTATTGGAGAACTTTCTATTTATGGAAAGTGGTTAACCCTAAAATAAGGAAAATATGTTAAGTGACCTAGAAATGGGTTAGAAATGACCTAAAAATGGGTTAAGTGACCTAAATGATGAAAGTATAAATAAGATATATAATGGTCTCTTGTAGATCATCCTTTTATCGGATCAATGGAAGCTAGGAATATATTTTAGAGTATTGATGGAGAGCTTCTTGGTAAGAGCTTCTTGAGGAATTTTTGGTGTGGAACACTTGAGGATATTGAAGATCTATGGAGATAGGGCAACCAATGATATCTAAGCCGAATTTTTTGAGTGAAGGTGAAGAAAGAAGACCGAAATGCAAAGGAAGGATAAATTCTTTTTGATGGTGCTTTCTAAGGTAGCACCATTTTTGCTATAGCTCTTTTTTCTGCATAGTTAGGATACTGAGAGTGCTGTAATGATTGAAAATAAGCCTTAAATTATCCATGGTTAAACATTCATCTTGTGGGTCATTGTAATTTGGGAATTACACTCTGTGGAAAAAAGGGATTGTGGCCAGTCCTGAAACTAATTCAAAATCAGTCATTTGAATTAAAAATGTCATAACTTATTCATAACAGATAAAATTTAATTGAGACCAATTGTGTTGGTTAGATTATAGTCTTTAGGATTCTCTCTAACAGTTTCAGATCTATTCATCAAATATTTTGTCTTGAGGGCATGCTCTACAAGGTCACTCTCTAGAATAAGTCATAATCCATAAGGTATGCCATTTTCTATAAATCCTTTTATGAGAGGCTTCCAAGTGGAACTACTTGGAAGGAATTGCATAAAACAAATGAATACCATTGTGTCAGAGTTTCAAATCCTTATTAGATGCAATTTTTAAAGTTATGATTATTATTCAAGTTAGGGTTATTATTAATCTGGAAAACTAGTCATGGATTGGAATAGCTGATTGATGAGTTATTTTATACTACAGGGTGTATAGTTGATGATGTTGGTACATATTGATGAGTCATTGTTTGATGAGTAGTTGACACATGATTGGTATATACTTGGTACATAGTTGGATGCACTTGTTTATGGTATAGGTTGATTACATGTTGTTTTGTACAGGGGTTGGGTATGTTGATGCTCTTGTTTATGGTACATATTGACTCTGTTGAGGATTTTGCCTCATCTCAGTTAGTGCTAGAATGGATTGAGTCTTGCACATATAGAGCAGGTACTCTTGTAGGGTTGTACTCTGTTCAGTTGTTGGTGATAACCCAATGATTGTAGTCAATAATAAAAAGAAAAGTGTACATACATCTTGTGTTCTTTGTGTTCATTGTGGTGATAACTTGTTGATAAATATATTGTTGATATATGTTCTTTGATATATGCTCACATCTAGCTGGTTATAAATGACTGTAATAGGTAATGAATAATGTTGAATGCTAATTGATAGAGTTTTTATTTTTTGAAGAGGAAGTTTTGGGGAAAAAGAGCCCCTCATTCAACCCCCCTCTAAATGTGGTAGGTGTGTCCAACATATATCACATTCATTAAACTTTAAAAGCGTGATCCTTATAATTTTAGGTATATATGTAGACTATCTTCTTCTTTTTATTTATCCCACATTCTCTATACTTAACAATAATTTACATATCATTTAGGTTATATGCATGGTATTGTTTGTCCTTTTACATTCATTGAGAGAATATTGGGCAACATTTAAATATTTAGACAATCTACAAGGGAGAAGAAATCCGAGGAGAATCTATCTTTTTAGAGGTTAGTTATTTTTTTAAATTCTTACCATTTGCCAAAAAAACATTTATAAGATCATTTTTGAATCACATAAGATTTTTTTCATGTGAAAATTATAAAACCCTAAATTTTTTAGATGTTTTATAAATTTTTTATAAAAAAATCACAACTTTTAAAAATTGAGACATTTTTAAAGAAATTTTAACAAATACTAGGAGTTTTTAGAAAAAGGAAACTTTAGGAATAGTTTTTAAATTTACATTTTTATTGTTTGTAGTGAAAATTTTATGATTTTGTCCATGGTGTGGTAGTGAGAATTCCCTCCATAGACCATGGTTGACCCTACAGTGCTTGGGTGATGTGAGCATCCCCAGCCTTGTGACCAATCCTAAAAGCACCAGGGGCTTGGGCTGAGGCTATCACTTGACGCGAGCCTGCAGTACCACCTGGCTGCTTGCCTTAGTACCCGAGGGCATCACTAACTATACGGTCCCCGTGACCTTTCCTCTGGCCCTTGAGGCATAGCCCCAACCCCCAGCACCCAGCAAGGAGCGATCCCTGTGTCGTGCCTTGACCATAGAGAGGATGGGGTGATGGTTGACATCACCCTTTCCCCACAACCAAGTCATGGTCTAACCTGGACCATGACTTGGCAGCAAAGTGAGCCATACGACAAGCAGAGTGCACCAAGGTTTGGTCATCAGTTCTTTGAGGTGATGCCCAGCATCGCCTTAGCCCGTAAGCCAAGGCTTAGTCCCTACATCACCCCAGTGACTCCATGTGGGTCAAAAATGTTTTAATTTTTTTTAGCAGTTTTTATAATCAATGTTTTTTAGTTGATTATAATCTGAGACCTATTTTTCATCACAGGAAAAATGGCTAGGGAGAGAATTGCATCTATAGATGTATCTAGGCAGGACACACCCAATAATAGCCTCCAAAATTCTGTGGGACCTCCATGAATGCTAGGCAACAAATTGATAGCACAACATGTAGCATTGAGGCAATGAAGAATGTTAGAGAATGCAAATTTGTGGAACGTGAAAACAAATTGGAATATTCTTGGTTTGTTAATAGAGAAACAATGCAACAATGGAGAACATCTATATTTGTATTGTGCAGAGTTTGAACATGTGAAAGGAAATTATCAAGCACTTGGCATGTTACAAGATATATGTTTGGTGCTAGACACATGTATTGTCTATGCACTCATCGAACAAGGCTGAGACGTATGTCAAGATTAGATATTGTTTGAAATTGAGAAATTATAACAAGGATGAATGTTTTATAGAATTATGTGCATCCATCATTGATGACATTGAGAAAGGAATGAAATTTTTTTATTTTTTATTTTTGTGATCCTTTATTATTTTTAGTATCATATTTAATTTTTAATTTTATTTAACACAAAATGTTATATTTTATTTTTAGGATTTTTATTGAGCAATTTCAAATATGTTAATTATGGGGGTTGATAAAATATACTAGGAAAATATCATGGATGTCATCAATGCCTTTCATATTGAAAATGCACGATAAAGGGAAAAAGAAACAAAATGAGAGGTTGAAGTTGCAAGAGTGAGCAGAGAAGAACATGAAAGAAAAAATAAAATTCACTCATTCTAGAAGTCCTAAAAAAGATTTTGTTTGAAATAAGAGAAAATGAAGATATTGTTGAGATTAATTGTGAAGGTTATCCTCCTCATGAAATAATAAACAAGATAAATGAGAAAAGATCAATTATCACTCCTCGCAAAAATAATAAACAAGATAAATGAAAAAGATCAATGGTCGATGATGATTCCATTCCTATTGATTATGAAGAAATTGTTGATTTAGATGAAACCCATTTAAATCATAAGAGAAAGAAAGGAAATGTTGTTGATGATGATGAAGTCATCATTAGCTATGAATATTATAAAGAAAGTCCTAAAGGTAGCAGAGAAATAATAACACCAGGCGCTGATCTAGAGGATGGTATTATGAAAACAACACAAAATTCCATTCAAAATAGAATGAGGATGACAAACTTAGTTGCTGAAGGCCATACACTTCAATTGAATCTGAAGAAACTTTATAAATCCATAGAAGGGAAAGAAAATATCAAATTAGAAAACCACATCACTTTCATATTCACAATTTGAAAGCATTGATTGGGTACAATCCATATGCACATGTGGTTGACTACCTAGTTCTTGTTGACCCAATGGAAGTTCCTAGGAGGGAAGAATTTGATAGATCAAAATATTTTGACTACAAATATTATGTGATTGTAGGAAATCATTGTGTAGAGGCTAGAAGAGAATTGATGCAAGAATATCCCAATAATCCTCTTTTCAAGACAATCAAATGCATAATTTATGTTTGTTTCATAAGCAAATTTATTGGTATGGGATCATAACACATATAATGAGTATAGAATGTCCATGAATTTCATTCAAAGGGTGAGATTTATCCATAATGATTTTTCTGAAATATGTTGTGGGGAGAGATCAAATGTTGATGCCAAGTTTCAGAATCAATGTTGTATGGAAATAGGATTTCCAATTGATGATGAAAATGCAAAAGAAAAAAATAGCAAAAGAAGTGATGTATTTAGATCCGTGGATAGCTATTTTCAATTGGGATTTAGAACTGGACATGCATGGGGTTTGATAGATGAGATCTTAAGCCTATGGGAAAATATTAGTAAAAACAATCAGAGAGTTAAGAAGGCTAAACCATTAATATGTAGCACAAGTAAGACATGTCCTGAAATAAAAAAATCTGCCAGAAGATATGACTATAACACCTTGGAGAACGATACAAGGAGTGAAGGATGAGAAAATTATCATAGCTATATTATCACGTGTAAGGTCGGGTTAATTGTCAATGGAAGAAAAGTGTGATGAATTTAGAAAGTAAGTTTGTTGAGTTATTTTTATTTATGTTAGGATAAGAAAATTGTTTTTTTTTCAGTTTAACACATTAATGTTCTAAGTATTTTGTTATACATATCATTATTTATTTATTTTATTTAGTCACAAGGTGTATATGAGAATACAAGAGGAAATGGTTAAGATGTTGAATGAAGAAAGTTGGGATGATGTTAAACTCAACTATCCAGATTCAAGCTCTACAACAATATTGAAACAATTTTTTGTTGCATTCAAAAAGGTATGTTGATTTATTACATTCATATTATTCATTTGTAGGTTAATTTATTTCTATTTTAATAGTTATAGATGTATAACTGTATGTTTGTTTGTTTCATTAAATATGCCAAAGAAGAATGCAGATGGAGTACCTAAAACCTTCAAAAGTTTTATTCAAAAAACCAAGTTTGAAAGAGAAAGAAGGAGACGTGTTCAAACTGTTGAACTTGATGAAACCCTTGATCACTACATTTGGAATGTGCTCGACACTGTTCAATATAAAGTGATAWTAGGTGATTCTAAACAAATTGAAAATATTGTTCCTAAAAAAGAATGMTCCTAGTTATTGCGGATATCCCTCATGATTATAATATCCAAAACATTGGATATGATATTGATCCTTATATTTACCAAGTTTCCAATGAAGTGGTTATGGGATTTATGGAAGTCACAACATCACCATTTTGGAGATTTTTGTTTTTTCATTCAAACACACAACAAATATTAGTACAATCAAGCTTCAAGGGAAAATAAAAGACTAGGATGCAACTTATTTGGTAAGATATTGAAAGTGTATGTTCAGAAATTAAGATTAGAAATCAATTTTATTAATTCACAAGTTAATTGAATTTGCACTTATTTATGTTACAGACACAAGCCTAATATTTAGACCTTCAATAGAGAACCGATTAAACATGATTTTGAGAGTATACATCTTGCAACTTGGACAAAATACGATTCTTATAATTCTCTTCTTGTCAATGTAAAGGATGGAGGGAAGCCTAATAGTTTATTGGTTTACAATGATGTGGTTAGAAACCTAACATACGAGGAAAATAATTTGAAAGGAGAGATGGTTAACAATTATAAAAAACCACAAGCATTAATTAATTGTCTTATAGATACATTTTCGAATGAAGGAGATTGGGTTTTGGATTTGTTCTTGGGTTCAGGTAAGAATTATGATCTAACATTTATGAAATCATACTTCAATCTTATGTTATTTTTAATTTATGTCTTTTTAAAATATTTAACTTCATTATTTATTTTGTATTTGGTGATTAGGTACAACTAGCATGTTGCTTACAAAAAGGAAGAAACTACATAGCCATTGAAAGTGACCCAATACAATGTAATTTTATTCAACAAAGAATTAATGTTATTCCAGTTCTTCTAGATGAAATGAAAGAAGTTGGCTTGAGGAAAGGAGATTTTAGTGAATCGAAGATGGAAAAAATGTCAAAAGAAACTCAAGTACCATTAGAAGGATTGATTAGAAAGAATTACTTTGGAGAATGATGCAGGAGCATCGCTCACTCATCAAGCGACACAACGCGTGGAGCAAGAAAGAACAGCTGGGCGGCGCCAACACACATTGTGAAATGTTTTGGAAAGTTGTTGCGCCGCCATTTGAATGAAGACATTCTTAAAGAAGAGCATTGTAATGTAAAGAGGACCCTGAGCCTTTAAGCTCTCGTCCTTAGTATATAGGAAGACATCAAAGAGATTTAATGCAGGTAGATAGGATAGTTATGTCTAGATTAGACAGTTTCTGTTTCAAGAGGGAAAACTGAATATAGGCACCCTCCCTTTGTACATTGTATTATTATCAATTTCTGAGAATTGAGAGCAGGAGAAAGAAGAGCAGAGCAGAGAATTTGTGAGCAGAACCACCATGTACAGATATTGAATTAATAGGAAAGTCTTTGATTCAATTTCATGGCTGTGTTAATCTCTGTGTGTTGTTGATGATTTTCCCATGGTTATTTGCTTCCTGTTATGCATTTGTCTTCATATGTTGTGTATGTGATTTCACAGTTGATTTGAAATCTGAATGTCTGAGTGAATGAGTTTTAATTGTTTCTCTAAGTGAACCAGAGAATTCCTGCAAGGAGTGCAGTTGAATTTGTCCGCAAGGAGTGCGTGACTGCAGGGTTTACTTAGGGATAACTTTTGTTCTTATCTCAGAAGTGCAGGTTTGGCACCGGAGCCGTACAAGGCGTGCGCATGCTAAAGTGGATTCAGAGTTGCGATTCTGAGTCAAGGGAGTTGAAGATTTTCTGTTGCAGGAAGTGCACAGGATCTTAAGAATTCAATGCTCAGGAAGTGGTTGAACACTGAGCGCAAAGAGTGCACCTATATTCCTCTGAAGGAGTCAGAGTTGGCAAGCTCAGGAGGGATAATTCCTTCGTGCTACTGTGGGAATAAGCCCAGGAGAAGGTCCGAGTGGAAGGAGCTTTGGAACTAGAGAAATCCTCAAGGAGGAGGATCAATGGCCAAGATCCGTGGGAGAGTATTGCGAAGTCCCGGCGACCGTCAGATATGAGAGAAGTGGCGAGGGGGTTAACCCACAGACGCAGAGAAGAATCAACAGTCATCGCATATCGGCATATCGAGGTTTGCGAGGGCCAGAGTTTCATACTCGTCGAAATCGCAAGTGGCGATTTCCCAAGTTAATCAGAGCCATTAATTGTGACGGGACAGGTGGCACGAGATCCCGGGAAGTCGGGATTCGGCGTTCGGGGTTTTCTGGTGCAAAGGAATCGCGACCAGAGAAATCGCGATCCAGCGATCCCCGATAGAGTGTAGAAAGAGGAGGTGACGTGGCGTGAAGAGATAGCGCATGTGCCATCGGCGTTCGAGGTTCGGAAAATTGTGGTGTAAGTGGATCGCGACATCACATGTGCCGATTTCTCGATAGGGAAATCCACGATAGGAGCGAAAGTGTTGACCCTTTGATCCATCGGGGATCGGGGTTTTGAGTTGCATGAGAACCGTGTTCACAGGAATCGCGAAATCGCAAATTCCGATTTCCCGATTTGGAAGGGAGATCAAAGGTAGAGTGTTGTGGGTGAAGAATTCCCAACAGGGGATTAGAAGGGCATTTAACGCTCTTCGGGCCAAGGTCAGAGTAGGTCCTGGTGGGAGCGGGACGTGTGTGGAGACGTCAACCGAGCGCACCAAGTGGTATCAGAGTGAGAGAAGAGTTCTCTTTGTTACGGTAACAGAGAGAAGCGGATTTCACCATGCCGCCTAGAAGAGAAAGGCAGACACCTGATCGAGAAGACAAGGATGTGCGAAGAAGAGGTAGGCAGGTAGGGAATCCAGACATGGAGCGACAAATGAGAGATCTCCGAGCAAGGCTTGAGGAGATGGAGACAGCGTAGAGACGCGGAGTCGGCGATGGAGAGTTCAGTGATTCTGAGGTGGAAGAGGAAGCTGGACATGAAGAAGAAATTGCAGCAGAAGATGCTTCAACCGAGCGGTTGATCAAGGCCATCGCCCGGATGAGTTCAAAGACCAAGATGGACATTCCCGTCTATGAGGGAAATCTAGATGCAGAAGAGTTGCTGGATTGGATCCGAGCACTCGATACCTACTTCGATTATGAGGATATCGAAGAGGATAAGAAGGTAAGGCATGCTGTTACAAAATTGAAAGGACATGCAGCCTTATGGTGGGATGAGTTGCAGGCTAATAGGCATTGCAAAGGAAAACAGAAGATCAAGAGATGGGATAGGATGATCGCTAAGATGAAAGCGAAATTCATCCCCAAGGACTACCAGATAAATCTGTTCAGGCGGATGCAGAACCTGAGACAGAAGTTGATGACGGTAAAAGAATACACCGAGGAGTTTTACAGACTCAACATCAGAGCAGGTCATCGGGAGAGTGATGACGAGAAGGTGGCAAGGTACCTGAATGGACTAAGGTATGATATTCAGGATGAGTTAAGAATTCTAACCATCAGAATGGTGGAAGATGCTTATCAATTGGCTCTAAAAGCCGAGGAGAAGTTGAGCCGTAAGCAGGGTCAACGAGGGTGAGGCAGAAGTCAGCCCAAAGGCAAGGCAATTGCCCAAGAAAGAACTCAGAAGCCCAAAGAGGAACGGTAGAAACCTCAGGGTAAGGTTGAGAGAGGTGGGACCTCACAGTAGAGGCAGCCACAACTTGAACAAAGAAGGCAACAAAGTGATCAGTGAGGAGGTTATGCTGATGCAAATACTCTTCCACGTACTAGAGGTTGAGGTAGAGGTCGAGGAGGAGTAATCACATGTTTTACATGTGGAAAAGATGGGCATAAATAATTTGAGTGTCTAGAGAGAAAACAAGCCGGAGGAGAAGCTCACATCACAGAGGCACGAAAGCATGATGATGAGAATGAAGATGCAGACAGCGGAAGATCGCTTGGAATGCATAAAATTCTCTTAACACCCGAGAAGGAGGTGGAGAGCACAGCTCAAAGAAGCAGACTGTTCAAGACCACTTGCACAGCCAAGGACAGGAAATGCAAGGTCATCATGGATAATGGAAGCACCGATAATCTCGTTTCAACCAAGATGGTGGAAAAAATTGAGCTGAAGATGACCAAGCACCCGAGTCCATATAAAGTTTCTTGGTTGAAAAAAGGACACTGGGTAAGTGTTACGAAACAATGCTTGGTTGAATTCAAAATAGGTAGATATCATGATAAAATTCTGTGTGATGTTATTCCCATGGATGTATGTCATA
>SNQJ01S0047335.1:48263-58555 GCA_010110895.2 Picea sitchensis | reverse complement strand
ACCAATTTTAATTGAACTATTTTCCCCATTTATCTTATTTATTGGAAAACTATAACTAATAGAACTTTATGAGGAGGCATAATGTAAGGCTAAACCAATTGATTAAAGTGTAATATGATCATACAAAACAAAACAGAGCAGTTAATTTTCAAAGGAAACTTCAAATAAGATATTCGACAACATTTTCTTTATCAAGACATAATTGGGAAAACTATATGAGACAAATTAATACTAACCTTAACTAATCAAATTGATACATGAAATCTCATCATAAAGAAAATATCTTCACTTGTTTCATTAAAATATTTGTATTTAAGGTTTTACCAGTTTATTGAACGTTACATTGGAAAACATTTGAAAATCCTCATCACTTGTTTCATTAAAATATTTTTATTTACCTACGAAAAGGTTTTACCAGTTTATTGAACGTTACAATGGAAAACATTTGGAAATCCTCAAACTTTGAGCCTGCTCCACTATGGAAAAAAAATCGGAAGGAAACGGTGTTCTCGGTTAATTTTGTAGTAAATAAATAACTTTTTTATTACACATTTTGATAAAAATTTGGGAGAAATCTTCATTTAAGTAAATTTGTTTTAAAATCCAGATCTTGCCAAAATTTTAAATGATAAAAAATGGATTCCAACAACTGAAAATAAAAAGTCCTCAAATAAAACCAACATAAGAATGCGATGTAAATCTCTACATTCATCGTCGAATCTTGGAGTGTCCAGTTGATCTTAAGAGTGATTAAGAAAATTTTCAATGGATTGATAGTAATTTACACTTTGGTATTAGGCTCGAGAGCCCATCAACATTCTGCTTGTATTCAGGATTAGCTCTTGTTTTCAGGATGAAACAAAGTTGAATTGATCAGGCCAATCTTATTGATTTCAGAGACGTCCCAATTGAAGAGATTACCTCGTGCGTCCACAAGCAGGGCATCGATTATATTATCTGCAGAGAGGCCAAAATTTTTGGACAGCAAACTCAATCCCTCATTGCTGAAATGGCCGTAGGTGCCAATAGTGGGGCAGACTCCTGCGGGGAATCCCTAGTTTGCAGGATTTTGTGCGATGGTAGAGTATAATTGGCCAAGATGTGGGATCGGCCTCTACCCACGCCGTTTTGGAAGGAATCAACCTCTTCAACGGGACTGGAAGCATCAACTTCACGACCGACGATGATTCTTACAAGAAGCCACCGTACCAATGGTCTGCATCTATTTCACCACCATTCCAAATAAACGCTGCTGAGGAGAAAGCTAAATATCATGGGCGCGCTCAGATTCAAATTCAAATGGGTGCGCTCATAGTCAAATTCAAATTGACATTGCAGTCTCCTCACGCTTCACAGGACTGTCTGTGGGCCCTTATGGCACTGACAATGTTTAATGCTATGCAGGTCCGTGGACGACGAGAGTCAAGAAAATAGAGACGGCCTTTGGATTCGAAACGGGCTGAAAATGGTTATCGGAATCTAGGGCAAGAGAGGCGGTCAGAAAAGGTACCTGGCATGGTATGGCACCTGCACCATGCACATCATACCCACTGGCATCCATCATCCGATCTACACGATCCTGGTAGCACGACCATCCAGCCTGCAGAGTCTTAAAGACTCTGCAGCAGGCTGGATATTGCTCGTCGTCGAGTATGGCCAAAAATGATAATGATCGCATCATCTTTCAAATCTATAACTGCCAGTTGCAACCTATATATATATAGGCCTACCAGCTGCATGTGGTTTAGTTGTGAATGTCAGGCACCTTCTCTGACTACTGGGTGAGAGGCGCATTCAACCGCCTTCATAATTTGACTTTGGCAAGTTGCAATTAATTATTTAGTTTTTTTTACAGAATTTTTTTTTTTTTTTTTATATTAGTGAATATAAAAAGTATTTATTTTATCTGTTAGTTAGTATAATTTATACTTAGAAGGTATAAATGCATTCCATAAAAAAGATCCTCCTATTTTTATATATTTGGTTTCAAAATGTCAAAAAAATATAATCTTCAATTTTGCTCCAGAAATAGATTATATGATTTTTTTTTTATTTTTTTTGGTAAATGAGTGTGTGAATCTATATTGCTTTGTAAGGTTACAGTACAAAACTGATGTAGGGATTCCCACGATCTGCTTTAACGGAAACCAGATCTGGGGTCCTTGGAGTGCATTATCTGAAAATAATGCATGGGTCGCCACAACGGGAAACCAACCCATGCTACCATAATCCAGTGTAAAAAAACTTCATCAAAAGAAATCAAGAAAAGTTTGAACATAGTGGGGTGAGCTCCTACTCTGAGAGACAAGGTCTCGGTGGGTCCTGCATTAGTCTAGGTTGATGGGGTGCTCCGCGTCCCCTTTCTACTGTGCCGCGTCCTCCTCCCTCTGTTCCACCAGACATAGCTTTCTGATGCAAGCTGGGGTTCCATTATTGTCGGCTGGAGTGATATCTATCTAGTGAACGTAGCGTAAATAGAGAAGAAATTGTCCTGCCATCCACTCCAATTTCTCCTGTTGTCTTTTCTGGTCCTCCACCAGCGTTTTTATCCCCATCTCCAGGTTGTTGAGGCAGTTGATAATTCCTGTGCGCTCTTTCTTCTGCTCTTTAGTTTTCGTCCTATTGGTCTCCCCCCTGTTCGCACACATCTTACCTATTAGTATTTTGGTTCTCCAAGCTTCCTCCACCGTCCTGTGGTAGAAGGTTATCCTCGATTGTGTGGTTCTAGGGTCCCGTATCCTCCCTGCTTCCTAGTTTAGTGTTGACCAGGTTTTTCCCCTACGAGTGTTGTTAATTTCTCCCTCCCATCTTTTAATGTTCATCTTCCCCTTGTTGTCTGCCTTTGTGAGGAAAGTGTTCCTTGCGTCCCTAGCCGCCTGTTCAATTCTTGTCATCCGATGAGCACTCTATGGAGGTTCCTTTCCCTGGGGGCCTCTCTTCCTGTTGGTTTTCTTCATGCATACCATCTTGACTTGCAGGTGGTGGTTCTTACGTTGGGTTCTTTCCTTGTTCCACTGCACCTCCTTCTGATAAGTAAGGTGGCCCCTGTAATTGTGATGCCTCGTTATGTGATATGTTCTGGTGTCCCAGCCTTTATGGATCCAAACCGGTTGCGGTCCCGTCCTTGCAATCATGATCTTCTCATCAAGGTGGTCCTACTTGTTAGAAGACTCTATTCCAAAGCGTGTGCATTTGATGACCCTGTCGTTATCTCTTCTCCAATGCTCTGCCCTACTCATTGTACACCATCCCTTTTCTGGTTCCATATCGGTACTCAGGTGAGGTGTGTTCCTACTTGGCCCTAGTGAGACCTGTCGTCCATCGTCCTTTTCCGCCTACGAGTTAGGTCCATCAACCTTTTCCGCCTGCAATTTATCTCTTCTGCTTTCCAAAGGGTAGCTTCTGTACTTCTTTTTATTGATGGGGTTGTGGTGCTATACCTTCCCCTGATGTGTGATCTGTGTTTGCATTTGCAACCTTATTTGATTGGTGGGCCATCAGTTTCTGTTTGGAACCTACTTGTCCTACGGTGCCTACTACGCCTCCATTCTTGTCATAATCTCCCGTACTACTCCTGTTATCCCAATCTTTTTCCACAAATTTGGGTGCAGTTTTCTCGAAATTGACCTTGCAGAATGTTGCCCCAGATTGTGTCTAGTTCTGGACCTTCTTTCTTGACCCCCTCATTTTCTATTCTGTCCGCCAGTCCATTTGCTGACTTCCTCACCCAGCGCAACTCCACATTGATCCCTTTCCGCAAGTGCTCCTAGATTTTGTTTAGTATGTAGGCCAATCGCCAGTGCCTCTGGATCTTGCCTATTCGGGTACCGTTTTGGAGTTTTCTCACTGTGTTGATGACTAGCGTAGAGTCTCCTTCACTATGGAGTTCGTCATCCCCTCCCAGCTGAGAATCTCCAGACCTGTTTCCAGGGCCCCGAATTCTGCGGTGTTATTGGTGGAATTGCCTAGGCTCCCCGCGTATAGTCGTATGATGTTCCCTTTTCTGTCCCTGATTACTCCTCCTAGACCTGTTCTTCTTGGGTTGCCTTTTGCCGCCCCATCAAAATTCAACTTGAGAGAGCTTGGAGGTGGCGGTTTCCAGTTGCGCTCACCTCCTTGGAGTTGCGGTTGTTGTCTGTTTGGATTGGGGCTACGCCCACCAGTTAATTGGAAAACCTCTAGGACTCTGGACTCCTGGTCCTTGGGTTGCATGCTACCCTCCTGGCAGTTGCTGCTCATCACCATCTCACGTATCATGGAGGTTATTGTTTCCTTGATCTTCCCTTTTGGCCAGCTTTGGTTTCTGAAAATGCGTCTGTTCCTTTCCTTCCATGTCGACCATATGATCGTTCTTGGGGTGAGGATCCAATTGAGGTTCACCTCTGCTTGGTCGTTGTAGTTTTCTCTCCAGAGCTTGATTGTTGTGACTATGTTACCACGAATCCTGTATGATTGACGAAAGATACTTGATGCCCAGTCCCACAGTTTTGCAGTGTAGGTGCATTCGTCGAGGAGATGGTTGGTTGTTTCTTCCTGAGTTTGACATAGATGACACCTTGACAGACCAGTGAAACCTCTTTTCCTTAGGTTATCCCAAGTTAGGATGTGGTTTTGTAATATTATCCATTGGAAGATCTTAATCTTTGGCCATTGGGGGTTGTTCCAGAGCTTATCCCAGTGTTGTGCTAGGTCGTCTTGGTCTGGGTCCACCATATAGTGCCAGACTTCTTTTAGGTTGAAATCTCCTCCGTCCTTTTTGCCCCATCTCAGTTGGTCTTCTCCTTCCATTATTGCTATTTTCCATCTTCCCAGTTCCTCCTCCACCTCTTTTATTGTTGTTGCGGTTATCTCATTGTTCTGAGGAATAATCTTGTCCCAGGTTCTCCATTTGTTGTGGTCCGTTCCCTGCTACCAATATCGATAGACGTTGATTTTTCCTTGCATGATGAGGTCCTGTTGGAGTATTCCTCTGTCCGGGTTTTCCATCCTTGGTTCCTGTTGCCAAGTGTCCTCCCAAAATCTAGTTGTTATGCCATTCTCGATTTCCCAAAAGCTATGTGTCTGAATCCATGCTTTGTTGCGCCATGCTAGGTCCCAGATGGCTGAGCCTTCCTTGGTTTCTCCAAAGTGGATTATTTCCTGGTCGTGGGCGTCTGGTGCGTACTTTTCCTTCCATAGGTTTACCCAAGGCGTTGTAGTTTCTTTGACCCAACGCCACCATAGTTTCGCCCCATTTGCATTGTTAGTCGTTTGTGGATCTTGCAGCCCCAAGCCTCCTTTTCTTTTTGTCCTACAAACTTTCTCCCAGGCCACCAGGGCCCATTTTTTCTTTGTTTCCGCACCTCGCCATAGGAAGTCCCTCTGGATGGATCTGATTTTCTCTAGGATCCCCTGTGGGGTGGGAAGACTGACATCATATAGGATGGAATAGCTTGTAAGATAGTCTTAGTTAGGATCAGTCTGCCAACTAGATTAAGGGACCTATACATCCAGTTTTTTACCCGCTCCTGTAACCTGTTTATTACTCCTTCCCAAGTTGACAACTTATATACTTTGTCTTTCAAAGGAACCCCCAAATACTTGGTTGGAAGTGTTTTCCTTTCAAAGCTGAGGATGTTGGTCAAATTCCTTTGGATAGCTGGGTTGGTATTAAAGAAAAAGATCATCAACTTGGAGTGGTTGATCTCAACGCCCGAGGATTCGCCAAAATCTTCTAGAATGTGTTTGTAGGCTTTGGCTTCTTTGACCATGGGTATGCCATGGAGGAGTGTATCATCTACAAACTGTTGGTGGGTTGAGGTAGGGAAATTTTCGAAGGGTTTGAGCCCTGTTATTTCTCCAGTTGTTGTTGCGCTCTTTATGCTCCTGCTGAGGCCTTCCATCATCAGAATGAACAGGAAGGGTGACAACGGGTCACCTTGTTTGATCCATCTTGTGGGCCAAAAAGTTTTGGCCGAGGCTCCATTGATTAGTAACGAGTAGCTTGTTGTGGATACTAGGATGACAATCCAACTGATCCAGTGCTGGGTGAAACCAAAGGCTTCCAAAGTCTTGATCACGTAATGCCAGCTAATTTTATCATAGGCTTTTTCTAGGTCCAGTTGTATTAACATTCCCCCCCTCTTCTGAAGTTTTAAGGTGTGGATGATTTCATGGGCCTGGATGATATTGTTCGTTATTTGTCTACCCTCCACGAAGCTTGCCTGTTCTTGCAAGATCAATGAAGGTAGTAGGGGTTTCAATCTATTTGCTATGACTTTGGAGATAATTTTGTAGATTACGTTATAGAGTGCTATGGGTCTGTACTGGTCCGGGGTTTTGGCTTCATTTTCTTTAGGGATTAGGGTGATCATGGTTGCGTTTAGTGCTTTAAGGATGGAGGCAGACCTTCTAGAGTCCTCTACTACCTTATAGATGTCCCATTTGACAATTTCCCAACAAGCTTTGAAGCACTCCACAACGAAGCTATCTAGATCTGGTGCTTTCCCACTGGGCATTTCCTGGAGGGCTTGATCAACTTCTTCCGTGGTAATAGGTTTGTTTAGGAAAATGTTTTGTTCCTCAGTAACCAGGCAAGGAATATGCTGGGTTATTTTCTGGATGGCCTCCGATCTGTCTTGATGAGGTTCTTGGGCTATCCCATGGAAGTGGCTGACCAGAGTGCTTTCGATATCCTAATGTGACTTGTGCTCGATTCCATATTGGTCCTTGATCTTCAGTATTTTGTTATGGGCTCTTCTGGCCATGGTTGTTCTATGGAAGAAATTGATGTTCCGCTTTCCTTCCTTTAGCCATCGGATGTGGGACTTTTGACGCCAGAGTGTTTCCTCCTGCTGGCATCGTGCCTCCCATTGTTGTGTCATTTGGAGATCTTCCTTTTTCTGGTCCTCCATATAGCCTCCCCGTAAGCAATTTTCTTGGGGTTTTTTTATTTTTTCTTCGATGTCGTTTTTCTCTGTGTTTATATTCCCAAAGATATCCTTGTTCCAATCCTTGAGTTTTTTTCTGATGTATTTAAGTTTCTTGTGTAGTTTGAACATCCTAGTCCCTTGCTCCGGTTGCTCCTCCCTCCACCATTGTTTGATTTTTTTCTTGAAAGTCGGGTGATCGATCCAGAATTTCTCGAATCTGAAGGGTCTATTCTTAGGTGTTATTTGGAAGCCAGCCTCCAGTTGTACTGGCTAGTGATCAGATCCACCCCAGGGGAGGGTGTTGCAGTCTAAGGTTAGCCCTTGCATGATGATTGACTCTGATACAAGGAATCTATCAAGTCTTGTAGCTACCTAAAACCGGTTCATCCGTTTATTGTTCCAGGTGAACTATCCATTCTTGGTTTGGAGGTCTACCATCTCCGCTCTATCTCTAAAATTTGAGAACTCCTTCGCATCCCGATCTAATCTTCTCGTACCACCCTTCTTTTCTGCAAGGGAGGTGATAATGTTGAAGTCCCCTGCCAGTATCCAGTGGAGGTTGGTGGCTCGACCTTTTATATCTTCTAGGTCTCGAATCATTCCTTTCTTTTCCTCTGGCTCGTGGGGCCCATACACGTTTGTGCATAGAATCTCCTTAGTATTTCCTATGATTTGCATGCATACCGTTAGGGTGTAATTGGTTTCCTTGGCTGCTAATAAATTTAGGATTTGTGGGTTCCACAAAGTGAGTATGCTACCTGACCTTTGGTGGTCTTCGATGGATACCATCTTGTACTTGCGCCAGTGTTGTTTACTATTTTCCTCCATTCTTTCTATAGTACATTTCGTCTCTTGAATAAAACAGAGATCCAGTTGCTCCTGCTTTAGTTTATTCCTAAGGATTCTTTGTTTTCTTGGGATGTTTAGGCCTCTTATATTCCAAGTTATAACCTTCATTTTTAAACATGTGGGGGAGAGTGGGGAAAGAATTTCTTGATCTTACCTGAGTTTATCAGTAGCACTCCCAGCTCCTGTAGTGCGACGCTATTTGATTTCCTGTCCTTTTTCCTTCTCGTCTGTTTGGGTGATGGTTGCGATTGTCCCTCGCCAGCTTTCACTCCTAGGTTTCCTATCTCCCCATGAGTGCATTTTTGTCCTCTGGCTTTGGCTTCCTCCCATAGGAGGAAAAGGTATCGGATGCGGCCAAGTTGCTCTGTTGGTATGTTGTTAAATCCCTGCCTTTTCCATTGTTCTAATATGTGTGGAAGGTCTATCCCTTCCCTTTCCACCAAGTCTCTGAGATTGGGGTCTTCTGTACCGACTTCGCTCGAGGTCATCTCTGCATCCCCCTCTGCATATTGCATGGCAGTGTTGTCCTCTTTTGTTTCTCCGTCCATTGGGGTTGCGCAACTCCCCTGAGCTGTTGTAATGTTTGGTTGTTGGGTGGGCTCTTTTCTTGCTTGGTCCTTGACTTCTGGAACTTTTGTCGAGTCCTTTTCTTCTGCTGTCCCTTTGATTGTTTGGTCCCTTCCTTCCATTGTGTTCCAGGTCTCCTAGGTATTTCCTGCCGAGGTTTTATTTTTCTTTTTATTTGCTTGGTTCCTGGGGTTCGGGGTTATAAACCCTTCCTCATCTTGTTGTGTTTTGGGATTTATCACTTCCTACCTTTTGTTTAGAGGGCACTCTTTGATCAAGTGTCCATGCTTATGGCATCTTCGACATCTAAAGGGATCTGTTCATAATCTATGTTTTGGATCCATTCCTCGTCCCTGAATTCCAGACTTATGGCCTCTGGGAGTGCTCCCGAAATGTCCATCTCTAGACAGATTCTTGCATACGATGTGTATCTTCCTTTTAGGGTGGCTTCTGAGGTCTTCACATATTTCCCCAATTTTTTGCCTATTGCTTCAAAGGTAGAGGGAAACCAGTAGTCTAGGGGTAGGGAATAGAGTCTCAGCCATATTGGTACCTTTTTGAACGTTTCTTTCTTTGGGGAAATTTTTTCTTTCCAAGGTTGCATGTAGAGTCCCGCTGAGGCGTGGAAGTATGGACCTCCCTCGAAGAATCTGTCCCTGTCTTCTAGGTTAATAAAGACTGTTGTGAATAAACCCTTCGAGCCTAGGTGGAGTTCCACTTCTCCATTTGGCTTCCA
The DNA here is from genome assembly GCA_010110895.2 of Picea sitchensis. Taxonomy (NCBI): domain Eukaryota; kingdom Viridiplantae; phylum Streptophyta; class Pinopsida; order Pinales; family Pinaceae; genus Picea; species Picea sitchensis. The sequence goes on along the minus strand of SNQJ01S0047335.1, from coordinate 49,492 downwards.
GTGGTATTTAATCCAGTTGCGCAGAGTTCTTTTTGTGGGCCATAACCCCATGAATTTGCATATGAGCGCATGCATCTTCATTTGATCCCTGTAGAGTTGTGTTTGTGGGTCTTCCATTACCACCTTGGGTATCAATGTTGTTTTGGGTTTGCAGGGGTTGTGCTCTTCCATCCCATTAACCTTCCTGGTCTCGTGTTTTTCATTCTGAGTCTCCTTAGCGACTTCCTCCATGGTCTCATTTTTGTCCCGACTTCTTTCTTGTTGCTTCCCTGGTTCTGATCCCGAGGTTCTTGTCACTGGTGCCTTGAAAACTCTTCTTCCTGGCCCTTTTCCTCTGTCCCCCCCCCTACTGCTCATGTTGCTCTTTGTTGTTCATCTGCAATGCCGAAGGCCTTGGTAACAAAGGTCAGTCGAACAACTTTTCAAAATATTCCCTCTCTTGATTCTATGAGAAAAACAAAATTACATCAGTATATGCCAGTGGCATTCCTGTAGCAAATAGCCAAAGTCTTGGATGCCCTACCTAGATTATATGATTGATATTCTTTGGAAGTTTTTTGTTTGAATTCTTGTACCTACTGCATGATGTATCACACCTTAGATAACTGATCAACTTCCTTATTAAATTATCTGTATATGTGTTGTGCTTTTAATTGTTGAAACTTCGCGCTCAACACTCGAATTTTTGTCATCCAAGGCTGAAGAGAAACCACATGTAGATTGTTTTCATGAGAAAACTAGTCAATAATAATCCTCGAGTCTCCTACCAATTGTATTCTTTTAACCTTTTTGAAATATGCAAAATATAAAATACACTTCCATGGTGTAGTAGGCTCATATAGGTTGTATATAGTGTTTGAGTTCCAAGAAAAGGGTTGATATATTTGAAATTGACTATCGGTAGTGATCCACAATTCTATATGCAAAATTTAAAATGCAACAGTAGAATAGATTGTTACACAAGAATAAAATGTTGCACAATACAAAATACTTAGAGAATGAAAGAGAACAGTATTGTAATTTAGAAGTAAATGGCCATCTATTGTATTTTCAGCAAGAAGACACCCTTTTTATTAAATTGGACGATTTTTTGTTTACAATAACAACAAGAGACTTGTTGTTTTTATTTTTGATTGACAAGCATTGCTACCAATTATTACTGACTGACTTAACTGACCTTCTAACAAAAAATATGGAGCAAGTCTTATTGGACTAATGCATGGCTTTTA
>SNQJ01S0047335.1:29130-42605 GCA_010110895.2 Picea sitchensis | reverse complement strand
ATTGGAAGTGAGAGAGCTCCAAGAGGAGATAGTGTCAAGTGATAGAAATCATAATTGGAAGTGAGAGAGCTCCAAGAGGCAGCCACAAGGTTGATTAATGTTCCCTAGAAGAAACTAAAGAAACATGTAGCAGGGAAGTTCTTATTTTTGGATTCATTTTTTGAAGTTGGTTTCTTCCATTTCGGAGTTTGTTAAAAATAATAACTCTGCATGTTACAGGTTTGGAAGTCTCAGAAGTATGGACAGTGGAAACAATTGAATGTTTCAGGGTATGAGAAACATGAGGGAACAATATATATCGTTTGTGGAGACCAAATCTACTACAAAAACATTTACACCATGTTGGGCAATCGCAAAACCCATTGTTTGAACGATATGGAGATGTACAATTGCACATAACGTCTTCATTACACTCTTGGTCCGAAAAAATATTTTCTTTGTGTTATTGACAGGTTGGAGAGAAAATTCCTTGTGTAGAAGTTGTGTTCACAACATGAAAATGCCTGGAGAAGAATATGTGTGAAGAGATTATAGCTTCATAAGTAGTACATCAACTATTATATACAACTATTCTCGAAAACTACATACATTTCACATTTCACACAATTTAAGAATTAAAAATTATGGTTGTATCTTGTTAGTGTTTGACCAGTATCACCAACTATCAATCGGGGCCACCATAGTTCAATCCACTCTATTATTTTTTCCTTCAAATCCTACTATTTCATTCCATTCAACCATCCCACTCAAATATTCACTAGAGATACTTCCATAAAAAATCCCAAGTCTAAAAAAATGGCAACTTCCAAAATTTACAATATTTACTTCCATAAAAAACTCCAATCTCATAAAACTCTAACTTACGATTGAAATTAAAATTTTATGAGCCAATAAAAATGGTTTAACCTCTTCTAGATTTATATAAACATTTTAGTGATATTTCGACCGATAGATGTATACAGAGTTAGCAATTTGGTAGGGTTAGCGGTTTACCAATCGAGAATGATCGAATGACAAAGCTGGTATATACGTAAGTCGATATTATCTTATGTTTTGGTAGGGTTAGTGGTTTACCAATAGAGAATGGTTGAATGAGAAGTGAAGACATATCAACTGAGACTGGTCGCTATTGTCAAGGACCTCGCCATGGAGTTCTGTGGAGAGTTTTGGGGATTTGGAAACTTGACAATAGTTTAAACAGTGACAAAGAAGTCTAAATATCATACCGAAATTATCTTCACATTCCACTGCCTCACAGATCTAGCATACTCCATGCTATCATCTTCAAAGTGAATGTAAAACCCCAGGACTATAAACACCAACACCATCCATTATATATTGACACACCATCGGCATGTCATTACAATTGAAAACTAAATCCTTACTGAACTAAATCTCAATCACCTTACTTCATGTAAAAAGGAATTAAGTCTGAGAATTCAACCATGGCTCTTGCGGGGTTGGGAAGATGCACAGAAAAATTAAAAAGGAAAAGAAAAACTTACTTTTATTGAATATATCAGCACGGTCCTTGAAAGGCCAGTCCTTGAACTACCATTCCTTCCCAAGCACGAACACCGCCACGACATGACTCCAGTCATTGGGTGACAACACAAATGGCTTATCCCTCACCTCAAAGGTAAACCCCGCCTTGTGACAGCCATTCTTCCTCTGTAAAGTAATACACTCAGGCTTCTTGGGCATTTCCTTGACCTTGGTATCAGGGGCATAGTAAATCCTATCCTCCAAAAATTCCTTCACATTGTACATATTCAAGAGGGTCTCGAAGGAATTGGGATAAAAAATTATAGGCACACCCTCTTGTTGTTACATTTAATGTCAGTATTTAATGTTGAGGATAGCCTACAATTTCCCTTCAACCCATATTTTTGGTAACTGTATTCGTTTATGGCAGGTTTTAGAATGGGATGTATGGCATCAATGGAATTGATTTTTCTTTGCAGGTAGTCCAATAATGGTTTCCAATTGGGTAAGTAGACAATCTGGAGCCTATGAGCATGGGAGTGATGGAGGTAATCGATGTGCTTGATGTGGGAGTTGTTAAGGAAGAAAACGAGGGTTGTAGAGGTTTCCCTGCTTGGATCTGTAGGTGGTTTCGATAGTGCAGGGGAAGCGATATTTGTCCCCAAATAGGAATTCCTCAAGGGAGCCAGGGAGGCAACACATTCTCTCCACTTCACTGCGCGTTGTGTAGTCACGGAGGACTATGAGAGGGTCTATGGATGGCCTGAGGGAAGCTTATATGATGTGACCATAGGGAAAGTTAACACAATGCTTGTAGGTATGAAAGACTCAAGAGCATCAACGAGGGAGATTTGTTTAGATAAGCATGAAAGGAGGTAGTTGTAGTAATTCTTTAGATAAGTATGATTGAAAACTGGACTGACCACAAAGGATTTAAATGAAATGTGACAGGTGGATACATTGATCTGACAAGTAGTATTGGTTAGGTGGTATTTGAAAACCTGTCAACCGGTTGACAGGTTTTCAACAAAACCTGTCAACCGGTTGACAGGTTTTCAACAAAACCTATCCCTAATATATGCCTTCGGCATAATTAATTTTTAAATCACAATAAATGTTTTTAAAATTATTTTAAAAAATCAAATATATGATTTATTAAATCTCAAACCATTAAATCAACACAAAATATTTTATGATTCTTAAACACCAAGCCATGAAAATATGAATACCATCTCAATGAATGACATTGTAAAGAAAGATTATAGATGTATCTTTCGATAGATTTATGGGGCTTCCAACGAAGATGGTACCTTCAAAAGAGATAGTGAGTATTTCCAAGAACACGCTTTTATTAAGTTTGACGCATAACACTTATGTTTGTATAGTTTTAAATTGTCATGGAGTAGTGAATGTTTTTTTATTAGTCTAAAGAATAAAATTAACATTCACTCATAACACTTTATGTTTCTATAGATTTAAATTTCCAGTGTTTACAGGGTTAGGGTTTGCTCCAGGTAGGCATCGATTATGGTAGCCCTAGTAGCAATTTAGAGGATTTGAGCGCATGTAGAATCATAGTAGATAATATAGATGAGGGGGAGCTTAGTTATAGGCCCTTGTATATGGTAGGAGGATAGAAAACCTAGAAGTTAGGTGGTAGGTAGCACAGATGGATTGGTTCTCAGACCCCTCGAGGATGACATGTGGAGCCAGGCAGGTCTATTCAAGTCTGACAAAGAGTACAGGAAGGAGCCCTTACTAAATTCTCTTAATACTTACGACTGTTTCGAGACAACATATTTTCCAGGTGGAGGCTCGGTAGGCATCCAAGCTGAGAAAAGGTACATCGCACTTCTCAATGACATTTTCAAACTTGAAGTGAAGGCACTGTTTCGGACAATAGGTGAAACAATTCATTCCCCCGCGACTCTTTCCACCCCTCTTTCTCCGGTTAGAAAGGAAGGAAAACCTATTGCAGTGTTTAGTCATAAAAGGGGTTTCGAGTCTGAGGATACAGGTGTCGCTCCACCAAGACCTATAGAGACTAATAAGATCCTCATCAAAACTAGGGTTTTGGAAGGGAAAGAAAAAGAGCATGTTTACACTGAACAAAGGATAGTGGAGAAAAAGACATGGAAGTCAAGAAAGAAAAATACAAAAATGGTGTTGGGGCGAGATGTTGGGCTAAAGGAAGTTTCTTCCTTATTGATTTTAGATCTGGTGGGTCGATTTAGCTACTGGGCGTGTTCGAAGGAGGGTGTAGGCAGGTGGACAAAGAAAAATTGAAAAGCATTTATGGAGTACACTCCAGAAACTCTAGTTTTGTTTCGAGGTTGGTTTTGTTTCCGATTTAGAAATGTTGAAGATGTGGGAAAGATCCTAAGCGATGTTTGGATTTGTGGTAGTGGAAGCCTCATGTTAAAAAGGTGGACACACAGTCTTAACCCAAAGAAATATTTTTTCATATTAAGGCATCTGTGGGTATGATCTAGATTATTTTGAGAACAACATGAAGGCGAAAATATAACCAAGATATAACAATGAAATACACAAAAATATAGAAGAGAACACAAAAATATAGTGAAACCCAACTTCTATTACTGAATAAGATAGAAAGCCACTGTAGAACACAAACTGGAAAAATGGGGTAGCTTATCTCTAAAAAGAAAAAGATGTTGGCTATGCTTCATTCACAAGAAACTTTACATCACACTCCATTGCATGCTTAAAGGGCCTCCTTCACCTCAATTATATATGAGAGAGTGAGAGGAGAACAAATCCCATGATGCATGTGGGATAAATTGGACTAAGTTTATAAAATGCCATAGGCATGTAAAATACTAGGACTTCTCAGGCAGTCACCCATCCCAATACTACTCTAGCCCGAGCGCACTTAACTGCAGAGTTCTAATGGGATTCGATGCATTAACGCTATGGTGTAGGCATGTACATAAGACCATTACATGATGTTTGTAATTAACAAAGGAAGATGACATTACATTCAATTCCCCTCCAAAAGGGTGAATGCCATGGTTTATCAAAACCACATGCTCAAAATGGTGATTCAGTGGAAAAGGTGGATGGCCACCGAGATCCATCTGGATCATTCCTCCCCTCTTAGGAAGCAATGATCCCCATTGCGTCAAGTTCCCTTGGGACATGGGGAGACTTATGCTAGATATGAAGCTTGGTGTGTTGCTTGCCTTGTTGAAGAAGTTGTCACGCTTAGCTTGTTGAAAGTTGTCATGAACCTGTTCTTGGAGGGGTTGAATCCGTTCAACCAATCTAGCTGCATGATCTACCTGAGTGTGCGAGGAATCTGTCGGTGAAGATGCAACGTGAAGAGTATGAAGGGTTATGTTATAACCTTGCTTGACTGGGCAGTGTGGAGGCACCCCCATAGGTGCAACAAGAACATCTTGGTACTCTTCTACAATCTTGTCGATCTTCTTTTGTTGGATAGAAAGGTCTTGGGCTAAGGATGCAGTGGTTGTAGTGTCCTTTTGTTCACCTTCTGATCGGATTGTGAAGAGGCTAAACTTTGCAGTATGAGAGATTACTTTGTGGCATTGTTTTGGTGGGACAATAGTTGAAACTACCTCTAGTATCCTGTATAGTTGACCCCCCAGAGTAACAATGACGCTACGAGGTCGAGACTCATAAATAGCATGATGCCTCCACATATATGGTTGGCCTAATAAAACATTACAGACTTCTAGTGGGGCAACATCACATAATACCTCATCCTTGAAGGGCTTGATGTCATAGGACAGGCGACATTGTTGGCTGACACGAAGATCTTGACCCTGGAGAAGCCACCCAATGTTGTATGGTTGCGGGTGTGGTGTTGTTGGAGAATTCAACTGATTGACAACCTCTGCTAAGATGATGTTCTTTTGGCTTCCTCTATCAACAATAAAATGCAGTGGGGTCCCCTTCACCCACATCTGTGAATGGAATAGTTTCTCCCCTTCCTCAAGATCCTCTTCCGGTTGGATTGTTGTAGTTGCAACAGCAGAAATGGGTTCTACATCAATGATCTGTCTCATTTTATCATTTTCTGAATCAGGGTCCAAGTTGGGGTTTGGATATTTATCTTTGATCTTGGGCACCAATGACTGTATTGAGCGACATTCATCAGTGTTATGCCAAGGGTTGTTGTGGAACTCACACCACTTTCTGGTGTCTTTCGTAGACATCCCATTACCCTTCTTTGTTTTCATCTGGAGTTGGCTCGCTTGAGGTTGTCCTTCCTTACTATGTCCTTCATTATGTGAGTTAGAGTTTCCTTTTCCATGCTTCTCCCACTTACTCCACTGCTTGAATTTCTTCTCAATTTTGACTGCATATCGACAAGAAACTCCCAATTAGGAGATGTCTAGAAAATCCATTTTTGTTTGGATGTACTTGTGTAGACCACTGCGATACTTCAAAACCGGGTGCCGCTCAGAGTCTTTGATACCCAGAGTTGAACGCAAGGTATGAAATATTTTGGTGTACTTCGACACTGTTTGATCTCTTTTTTGACACAGAGTTGTCCATCTCATGTATTGGTCATCATAGTTTGCGACATGGTATAACTCCTCCTTTACGACATCTACAAAGGTTGCCCAAGTGGATTCTCTCCCAATTAATGTAGATTCATCTGTGGTGTACCTCTCCCAGTAACCTTCCCACCAAGCTATGACATGGGGAAGGGCTTTAAGGAGAACAAATGTGATCTTTTCACTGTTGAAATTTTTTTGGACAAAGTAATAACCTTCTAGCAGATTCAACCATTTTTCTAGAGCATCTACATCTATCTGGCCTTCAAATAAGGGGATATCAAAATTGACTTGTACCTTGAAGGGTGTCACACTTGAGAAATGGCTTCTTGTTGAAGATGCCTCAGCTGCCACCATTGGTAGTCTTCGAAGGATCTTAGCAAAGTTGTCCATCATCTTGTTCCTCTGTCGCATGAGAGCTTCCTCGAACAATGTCTTGAAAGGATCTCCTGCTTTGTCATCTCTCTTTTCTTCTGCCATGGGAGTTCGTTGGGATGGCGAGAGAATTTTTCCTCAAGAGAAACTAGATTGAGACCCAACTCTCTATACATTGACCTCATTGGGGACCTACTCTAAGAAACAACAAGGAGCAACCTGCATCTGTGGGTATGATCCAAATTATTTTGAGAACAACATGAAGGAAAAAATATAATTGAGATATAACAATGAAATACACAAAAATATAGAAGAGAACAAAAAAATATAGTGAAACCCAACTTGTATTACTGAATAAGATAGAAATCCATTGTAGAACACAAACTAGAAAAATGGGGTAGCTTATCTCTAAAAATAAAGAGATGTTCGCTACGCTTCATTCACAAGAAGCTTTACATCACTCTCCATTGCATGCTTAAAGGGTCGCCTTCACCTCAATTATATATGAGAGAGTGAGAGGAGAACAAATCCCATGATGCAAGGGGGATAAATTGGACTAAGTTTATAAAATGTCATAGGCATCTAAAATACTAGGACTTCTCGGGCAGTCACCCATCCCAGTACTACTCTAGCCCGAGCGCACTTAACTACAAAGTTCTAATGGGATCCGGTGCATTAATGTTATGTTGTAGGCATCTACATAAGACCATTACATGATGTTTGTAATTAACAAATGAAGATGACATTACATTCCATACCCCATTGAAAGGGTGAATGTCAAGGTTTATCAAAACCACAGGCTCAAAATGGTGATTTAGTGGAAAAGGTGGATGGCCACTGAGATCCATCTAGATCAGGGTATTAATGTTGGGATTCCCACTTACCTTTTGGAACTTGGAAGCGTTCAAATATATGGGTGATTCTCTGGTTAAATTCTTTCATGTGGAGCAGACAACTTTGGAGGGATAGGATCGTAGAATTGGAAAAATTCTAGTTGAATTTGATCTCTAGAAGGGATTACCAGAGTATTTGGAAATTGAATGGAGGGGGGTGGTCCACACCCAGAAATTGGATTACTGGGGGATCTCGTTCCATTGTTTGATGTGCAAGGAGGTGGGGCACTTGAAATCTACTTGCCCAGGGAAAACAAGGAAGTAGACAGCATGGAGGGTTGACTAGTCAGAGACTGCCACAAAAGAAGATTTCCCTGATGGAAAGGGAGAAAATCCTCTGGAGGTGGACTCATTTAGAAACTCAATAGATTTGAAATTGTACATTGGTAAGTTAAAATTACACACCCCTGCTCTCTTTTTTTCCCTTTCGTCAAAGGAATTGGACTGGTTACAGAGTTTTTTTTTCCAGATATTTGTGTTATTTATGAATCCACTCTTAGTACTAGTAAGTCGAGATGTTGTAACAAAAATACTGATGACTCGTGGGAAACAGGTGGAGGGACGAATCTTGGGCCTATGATTGAGGAGGGATTTATTCCTATTGAAAAAGGGGGAGGGAGATTGGAGGAGGAGTCTGTTGTGGGAGGGGTTTTAAACGGTGTAATTTTTTAGGTTCCGACCACATGGGATTTTATTTTGACCGATGAAAGTCATTTGGAGATTGATAATAAGTTTTATGGAGATGCGGAATACACTTCTGCCCCTGTAGAGATGGATTTGGTTGAATCTATTTCTTCTTTCATAGAAATTTTGGTTTTGGACAGGCTCGGGAAATCTAAACTCTTAGATCAGGCGGTTAACATTACAATGGAGAACACTTTAATTGATTTACTACCTTCTTAAAAAGAAGCGCTAAATAGAACCCCATTTCAGATATTTTTTGGAGGAAAAATTCTCTTTGGGTCTAGCTCAAAGACAAAAACCATTAGTCAGAGTGCTATTACTAGTGGTTGGGGTAACAAAAAGGAGTTTTCAGTGAAGAAATGGTCTGTTTTTGGAGGTCTTGAGAAAGAGTTCTCACCTATAAAAACCAGAAGTTCTAGGAAGTCAATTAAGGAGAAAGAACTAGAGGGGAATTTAATATTAAAGGTTTCAGAGGGTCCAATGACACTTAGAGCACATAAAGACCTAGCGAGAGGTATTAAATGTTAGTACTCTCGCTAAACATTAGAGGAGTGGGGGGTGCTCCAAAAACTCTATCCCTCAAAATATTGTTTGATATGGTTAATCTGTATCTAGTCATGATACAAGAAACTATGGTAGTTGGTGTTAAGGTGAGAGATGTTTTCTTCATTTTCTTCCCAACTTGGAATTTTTGTGTGGTGGATTCAAAAGGTTTTTCTAGAGGACTTATGTCCGCATGGAACCCCAAAAAATCTAATCTCAATGATTTTTTGACTCTTGCAGGCATATTACTAGAGGGCTTCGTAAAGTAGATATATTTGAACTTGAAGTTGTTAAATTGTTATGGGTCGTATGCCGAAAGACAAAGCTTCTGGGACATTATAAAAAATGATGGTATTCTAAAAGATCCAAATCCAATATTGGGTGGGGACCTGAACTTTACTATTTCTGCAAGAGAAATCTGGGGTAGTAATGCTAGAAGCGATCCTTTAGTTACTTATTTCAATTATATGATACAAGAAGAAGGTTTAATTGATTTGGAGACTGTAAATATGTTGCCTACTTGGAGGAATGGCAAGGGAAATCATGATTTTGTAGGTAAAAGATTGGACCGATTCTTAATCAATGAATCATTCTTCGATTCGAGGCACTGTCTTAGATCTTGGGTGGTTAATGTGAAGATTTCTGATCATGTGCCCTTTTTTTTCCAAATGGAACCACCTCAGAAAAGGCAAAAGTCCCCCTTCAAATTTAATCCAATATGGTTAAAATATCCAGATTTTTCTTCCTTTGTTTGGTCCAAATGGTTTAATATGGAGGAGCTTCGCACTTCTTCACCGATGGTAAAACTAGTCTCAAAACTCAAATCACTGAAGTCTATGGTTATAAGTTGGGAAAAAAATAAGAAAGTTGAATCTAAAGAAGAACTAGTACAGATTGAAGTCGACTTGGATATTCTTTACTCTGCTAATCCTAGAGGATTTATGAGGGTTGAAGAAAGGGAGATGATGGAAGAGAAAGAGAAGAGGAAATTAGAACTGTTAAAACAAGATGAAGAGACTTGGAGACAGAAGAGCATAATTACCTGGTTAAACTCTCGTGATAAAAATACTAAATTGTTCCACACCTTCGCCAATTATAGAAAATAGATAAACACAATATGGGAGACGTGAAGGGAGGATGGCACAGTGGAAACTAATCAGAAGGATTTGGAGTAGTAAGATGCTACTTACTTTGAAAAATTGTTCAAACCACAAGAGGATATGTCTATTATAAAACAATTGGAATTCATACAGAACTACCCTAGCCTCTTTTCAGTAGAAGAAGGGAAAAGAATTGTTAAACCAGTTTTATTATCATAGGTTTTGTCCACGTTAAAAGGATTTGCTAACTCAAAAATTCTGGGCCCGGATGGCTGGACAGCTGAATTTTTCTTGGATTTTTTTGATATTCTGGGACAGAATATACTGGAAGCGTTGGAGGAATCCAGAATCAAAGGGAAGATAATAGGAGCACTGAATGCCACCTTTTTAACACTCATTCCAAAAAGTGACAAGCCTGAATCCTTTGATGGTTTCAGACCAATCTCTTTATGTAACTTACTGTATAAGGTAATCTCTCTGACTATTGCAGTCAAAATGAAAGATTTCCTCTCAAAGGGCATAACCAAGGAGTAGTTTGGATTCTTGGAAAACAGACAGATCAATGAGGCTATAAGAATAACACAAGAGGCACTACATAGTATAAATACTAAGAAATCTAAAGCTCTGATTTTAAAATTAGATTTGATAAAATCTTATGATAGGGTTGACTGGAGTTTCCCAAGACTAGTCCTTCTGGAAATTGGGATCAATTTCGAAGCAACTAATTGGATAATGGGGTGTGTCAGTTCAACAAATTTCTCAGTTTTAATCAACATAATCCCTACTGGATTTTTTAGAAGTACAAGAGGGCTCAAAAAAGGTTGTCCTTTGTCTCCTTTATTGTTTTTACTTATAGTAGAAGGCCTTAGCATATTATTAAATAAGTTGGTGGAGGATGACAAAATTAAAGGAGTTGCAATAGTGAAAGGGATTAGAATTACTCATCTACTTTTTGTAGATGATATTATTCTATTTGGTAGGGGATCTTTGACATAATGGGGATTGATAAAGGAGGTATTAGAATTATTTAGCAATGCAACTGGAATGGCTTACAATGCACTCAAGTCACAATTTTTGGAAGCAGGTTGGACTGCAGAGGAATTAATACCCTTGAAGGATTTACTACCTTATGAGGTAAAACCTTTAGATGATGGTTTTAAATACTTGGATTTTTTCCTAAAACTAAATTGGTATGTGATTAATGATTGGTGTTGGCTGATTAAAAGAGTGGAAAAAAAATCTACAACTGGTGTCATAGATGGCTTACTTTGGGAGGAAGGTTTATTTTGATTAATTCAGTTTTGGAAAGGATTTTAGTGTACTGGTTGGTTATGGAAAAGATACCCAAAATGATATTAAATAGAATTAGGAGGGTGTTTAGTTTCCTATGGTCGAGAAACAAAGAGACAAAAGGTTTCCATTTGGTAAGACAAGACATGCTTACAAAACCCAAGAAGTGTGGAGGTTGGGGCTTTAAAAACATCTTCAAATTTGGTAAAGCACTGGCTGCAAAAATCTCGTGGAGGAGTCTGTTTGGTAATGCGATGTGGCATGAAGTAATTATTAAAAAATATTTAAAAACACTCTTTGTGAATGATTGGCTTATAAAAGGGAATTCAAATGTGAAAGGGATGTCAAATTGTTGGAAAGCACTTTATGATTCTCTATCTATTGTCACTAATTGGTTAGCTTGGAAGCCAAGATCTGGAAAGGATTTAAGAATTGGTTTGGATCCACTGATAGGATCACAATATTACTACAAATTGTCTGAAAATTTGGTTTCCCTGCTACACTCAAAAGGTATTTTTACTCTTGACCGGGTATTTTCAGTTGACCCTGGGTTGGCACACAATTTTATTTGGAAGAGTCTAGAGTCCCTTGAATTATTTGGTGAACAAAAAAGGTAATGGGAGAACTATGTGAGGGGATTAAAACACTCATGATTTACCTTAACTGATGAAAGAGATAAAATCCTTTGGTCTTGGGACAATAATCTAGGGAAAGTTTATGCAAAACAAGCTATGAGGTACAATTTCTAGAGAATGTGGAAGAAGATCAAAAGGAATGGATGAGTGATATTTGGAATTGGCAGATCCCGCTAAGGATCAAACTATTTTGTTGGCTAATGATAGAAATTAAAATTCTAACATGGGATAATCTAATAAAAAGGGGGTTTGTTGGTCCGAGTAGATGCTTCCTTTGTGGAGAGGAAGAGGAAACAATTAATCATCTAATGATAAACTATCCCTTCACAAAAGAAGTATGGATTAATCTACTAAAAGTTCTTAAGTCTCAAAAAAAGTGGGAAGGTGGACAGATCAATGAAAGTTTTCAGAGTTGGAATAAGAAAAAGGACAATTGGTGGGAGTTACCTTGTTATATTTGTTGGGAAATTTGGAGACAGAGAAATCTAATTATCTTTGAGAATCATCCACTTTCTGTGCATAAGGTAATCAATCGATTTTTGCTTGATCTCGGTGCGTTTTGCAAAACTATTACTATTCAGGCACAACGAGTAATTCGTCCTCCTATGCTTGAAACAAATCTGGCAGTGGGTTTTTTTGATGGGGCTTCATAAAATGGAGATAAATGTGGAGTGGGTGCAGTGCTAAAATGTCCAGAGGGGGATAAATTCAATATTAAAATGAGCATGGGAACAAATACTAGATGAGAATTACTAGCACTATGGAGTCTTTTGTATTTCTCTCTTCATAAGCAGGTTTATAGGCTACAGTTGGTTGGAGATTCCAAAGTTATTGTTGATTGGTTTTCTTATAAAAGAAATTTGTAGGTGATCTCTCTACAACCTTGGATGACCAGAATGTGTCAGATGAGTAGCAGATTCCATAACCTAAAAATACAACACATTTACAGGGAATTCAATAAGGATGCAAATCAACTATCTAAACAGGCTTTGCTAATGGAGGAAGGAATATTATTTTTTGTCAAAGGAATGAGAAAACAAGTTGGAAGGAGAGAACAAAAACTCCTATTTCACTTTGATTGTGAAATCTCAATAATTGAAATTTGAGATTCTAAAAATTTGTAACTAGACTTTAGGAAAAATAGTAAAACAAAATCATAAAAATAGAAGCATATTTAGACTTTGTTGAAACTATACAATCAAAATGAAAAATTCCATAAAAAATATGATTATTCATGTCATTTTAAGGGATTGAATCCAAGTAGAGAGGATAACAATCATTATTCTCAACCATCCAAACTATACCCAATTGACTTTGTAACAATGATGGTTTATCGTTATCACATCTTCACATGAAGATAAGCCATATCCATTAGACTATGTCATAAGGGTTGGTGTGGTCCATATGTATGCACCTATCTATGTGTGAGATCCCATTCCTAATAGTTGAAAATTCATTAGTGGTAGTTCATTTTACTTAATACAGTAAGAGATTGTGAAAAAGTATGCATGACATTGGATATGTATTCACCTTGACAACTTTGATTACATATGTATGCACCTATCTATGTGTGAGATCCAATTCCTAATAATTGAAAATTCATCAGTGGCAATTCATTTTACTTAATACGGTAATATGGTAAGAGATTGTGAAGAAGTATGTATGACATTGGATATGTATTCACCTTGACAACTTTGATTACTTCCAATAAAATAAACATTTGGTTTATAAACTTATTTCACAAATATGAATGCTAGAATCAATCTTTATTATAAGATATCTTTATATATTAATAATTGTTTTAAATTAATATTTACAGATTTAAAATACATTATTATTATTAATTTTAAATTGATATTTATAAATTTTAAATATGATGATTATTATTATGATTAATAATAATTTTAAATTGATATTTATAAATTT
>SNQJ01S0047335.1:13237-28806 GCA_010110895.2 Picea sitchensis | reverse complement strand
TATAACATAAAATATATAATATTATCACAAATAATATATAATATTATCACAAATGATTGACGTCAATATTAACATTATTTTACTGGAAGGAAAAAAAAAAAAGCCAAATTTAATTTATAACATAAAATATATAATATTATCACAAATAATTAATATCACATTAAGGTCAACATACTTCAATAAAAAAAATTATTTTAATATAAATATCACTTCGTACTTTTCTCTTGATCCTCCCAGTCACAGATTGGGGCACGAATTCATTCGAGACATTGCATTAGATTTGTCTAAAATATTTATTGGAAATATTTTCGGTATATACATTTATGTTAATCATCAACGTCAACAAAATTCAAAATTATCTTTCACAAAAATTGGATATATATATTTTAGATTTAAAATGAAAATGTTCATTTAAAAAATTAACATAAAAAAAAAATTCTAAGTATTTTTTAATTTTCATGGGCTGAAACCTAGGTCTCAAAGTTCACTAAACTTCAATATTGAGGTTTGAAATTATGCGAACCTAAAAAATTCTAAGTTCGATTAATTAAACCACCTGGCCGAACCTCAAGTTGAATTTGAACCTAACGAAGAAGTTTTTGGCAAATTTGTGTTTGACATTCTCTTAACCTATAAAAATCTCAAGTTCGATTAGTTAAATCATATGGCCGAACCTCAAGTTGAATTTGAACCTAAACAAGTTGAAGGCAAATTTGTGTTTTTTATTTTTATTTTTTTCATTTTTTCTATAATATATATAAAAAAGAATTATACTAACCCTAAAACCATTGACTTAAAATCTTCTTCGCATTTTTTTGTTCACTCCTCACTCAACCTACTTACCTCCATTTCTCACGCGGTGGACCCTCTCTCCATTGTTGACAACCCTGGACCATGCTAACTGGAACCGTTACCCTACAACTGCTTGATACCGACTCTTTGTTCAATGCAAACTTGAACCTCCATTACCATTGTTAGATAGAGTGTATACCTACTACGTCAATGGCCCATAACCCATAAAGACATCTTTGCTATGTATACCTACTAGGTAAATGGCCCATAACCCATAAAGACATCTTTGTTATAGCCTCTAGCTTATGCCATGAACCACAACTTGAGTTGTAGCTTGTAGCCTTTGCCATGGCTCACAATATCTTTATTCACAAACCAATCACCATTGTAATCTAATATATATATTTTGGCATTGTAATCTAATATATATATTTTGGCAAATTTTATTAGAAAATTTTTAAGATTAAAGTGTAAAAACCTTGGTAAATTTTATTAGTTCTTAATATGCAAATTGTAAAATGTTTGGTCATATTTTTTAAAAATATTCAAATTTCTAAGAATTTTATATAGTCTTTATAAAATTTTGGATTTTTTTAAATGGAAAATGATTTTATCCTATAAAATTTGGGCGAATTATTTTTAGAAAAAATAGAAATTGATGATTTTTTTTTTTGATAAAGCATGGAAAATTAATGGGTGGACCAAATTTAACTCCTAAAGTTTTCCATGATCGAAGAAAGAATTTATCATTTTTATTTGCACTTAATTGTAAAAAATTGTTGTTATTGAAAACTTTTGTTACATATATGTTTGATTTTAAATTAAAATATTAATTTATAGGAATTGTTGTTATTGAAAAATTGTGTTACATGTAAGTTTGATTTTAAATTAAAATATTAATTTTTAGATTTTTGAATTCTTTTTCAAGTGGTCAAAAATGTTAATTTTTATATTTTTGAATTTTTTGGGAGTGATCGACCAATTTAAATTATTGTCACCACTTTGAATTATTGGCAAAATAATTTGTTATTTTCTTTCTCTCTTAATTGTAAGAAATATGTGATTTTTATTAAATATTAATTGTTATGTTGCTTGAACTTTTTGGATATAAATTGTGTAGCTAGTTTTGAAACCCTTAATGTTTTGAGTGGACACTCCACCCATCATCAAGGACAAATGAAGCTAAGATGTTAGAAAAGAGTTCTAAGGTAAATATTTAAAGGAAAAAGGTTAAGAGATAATTGTTGAAGAAAAGGAGAAGAATACAACGTGGATAAATGATAAAATAATAAATAGTTGTTATGAATAAGTGCTAAGATTAAAAAAATACAGTTGCTTTAAAAGGGGGGGAATTTGAATATGAATAATCATTTTATAATGGAGACAAGAGATGTGAGATAAAATAAATGATTAAAGAATAGAAGACTCAAACCCAAATGTTGGTTTCAATTTGTTGATGACAAATTCACTATTTGGCCTCATGGTCATCCCTCCTTGATCTCTTTCTTTAACTATCTTAATAGCATTTTCCCTCATATTCAATTTACTATGGAAATGAAAAAGGATAATTATCTTCCCTTTTTGGATGTTCTTATCTCTCGTCTTCCTGATTTACCCACCAAGTTTACAGGAAAAAGACTCATACTGACGTATACCTTCATGCCTAATCCCATAATCATATAGCCCAAAAATAAGTCGTTCTAAAAACTCAGGTTACTCGAGCCATCCTAATATGTACTCCTCAATTCCTTGAGAAAGAAAGTTCACACCTAACAAAGGCTCTTATGGACAATGGTTACTCTATCTCTCAAATCAATAAATCCTACCACTCAGACCACAATCCCAAATAAAAAAAACTCTTCCTCCTCTTCCCCACCCCTAGCTCCCATCTCTCTTACCTACAGTCAAGGCACAGTTGATCATATTTCAAGAAAATTGGACAAAAAGAATATCAAAACCCTCTTCAAACCTTGTAAAACTTGTAAACAGTTATTTAGAACTACTAAGGATAAACATGACCCTATGCTTGGCCTAGGATTTTATCAAATTTCTTGCTCTTGTGGAAAATCACACATAGGCCAAATTAACAGATTCTTTAAAGCTTGTCTCAAAGAGCATATAGTTGACACAATCCACAACTATATCTCTAAGTCGACTATTTTCGAACACCCATCCAAATCTAAACACCTAATTTTCTTTAACCAAACCAAAATTTTGGTCTCAACACCGTATCACTCCTCACACATCATTTGGGAAGCACTATAAATCGTAAAACACCCTAATAATTTTAATAGTGAAGATGTATACAAACTCAACCAATCTTGGAATCCCATCATTCATCGCCACAGTCATTAATCCTAATCTGTTTATATTTTTGTTTTAATTGGATAATTTTACTCTTTCCTCAATCTTTTTTTGTTTTATTTTCCTTAATTCCCCCCCACCCTTTTTTCTCTTGATTGGTCGTTCTTTTCCATATAAAATATTTATAACTATTATATTTATTTTATTTTATTATTTAAGTCTCCCATTCTTTAATCCTTTATTTTATCTCATATCTCTTGTGTCTGTTATAAAATGATTATTCACATTCAAATTGCCCCCTTTTTAAAGCATCGGTTAAAATTTTTATTTGATCATTTACTCATAATGGTTATTTATTCTATTATCATTTATACACAATGTATTCTTCTCCTTCTCTTCAACGATTATCTCTTAACCATTTTCCTTTTTATGTGAATTTCACGCTCTTCTGACATGCAACTCTTTGATGACACCATTCTGCTACGCATCACCTGCAACTCTTCGAGGGAACCGATCCAAGCCGATATTGAATCCACAAAAAAATCCACCTAAAAACCTCACAAATCACTCAGGATCACTCACAAGAGCATACACAGGTCAATGAGGGTGGTGAAACTTGCAGGAGCATACACATGTCTAAACCCCCATGTCGAATATACAAACAAATAAACCTAAAAAACTCACAAATCACTCAGGAAAACTCATGGGAGCATACATAGGTATATGAGGGTAGTGACACTCAAGGGAGCATACACATGTATGAGGGTGGTGAAACAAGTGGAGACTTGACACTAATTGTAGCCAAACTATGTAATGGCCAATGGGGATGATATATATAAACAATATTTTGAACGAAATATTTTTTGGCCGAAAATTGTGTTGTCGGACAAAAAAATATGGGAAACGTATCTGGTGCACGAATGTTGAGGGCATCGTTAGATTTAAATTTAGACCAAAAAACTATTTTTGCTAAAAGTGTGTGTCATTTGTTCGGTTGAAAAGGTTAAAGAGTTCAGTAGAAAAAATTCCATTCGCAATTTTTCGCAATCCAATTCTCACGAAAGTGTTACCCACATTCATGATTTTAACCTTAAATATTTACTTTAGCACTATTTTCTAACATCTTATCTTCATTCGTGTAGAATCCCCAACCCCAAGTTGGGCCATGCCACATAAAAAATTTCCTCTCCCATACCATTAATTAACAAACATGCTCTACACATGCAACAAATATGCAATGCAAATAACATATAGTTCATGCATAAACATGTACAATAAAGCATACATAAATTATATAAACATATACACAGTAATTAGCAAATAAACACATAAAAATAACACCTATCTTTTGTAAAACGACCGACTGACTGCAAACCTTAAACGTTCGTCCCAACCATAGACTATGCTGCTCATAAACTCTCAGCAGCAGGTCACCCCCGTGTTGAGGCTAGAAACTCCACCAGGGTAAAGGTTTCCTAAGTCAGACTAAGGTCTAACTGACAATAAAATTGTGCTCAAGCCAAGGTGCCAAGTCCAACAAACTCTTCCAGCCTACAACCTCTCATTCCCCACAACCTATCCCACCCCAGGAAGTGTACTCCTTCTCTTCTCAATAGTCCTTCGACTGTCCCACTTCCCTTTCGGGCTTCAACAACATGCTGGATAGGAAGTCTCATAGCTCTGTAGCTACAACGTAGCACACATGGAGGGAAATTCCCAGTAGTTCTCTCACCTAGAGAGAATTCTCACATGCTTGACAATATACTTCTTTAAACTACACACAAGTCTGACAACCTGCTTCTTCAATTTAATTACCAAGGAATTTCTAGCTACAATCATCTCCAAGCTTCACAAGTTAAAGGTATGGATGATGGATGGAAAGCATGAATGTGAAAGAGATGATAATGATTATAGAATTATGGAAAATACACTAATTCAACACTTTATGTATGCATCTTCCCAACTTGATACTTTTCATTTTGGAAACTACCTTGTCCCCACTTGGTGATACCTTCTGATCCAATATGCACACCGGATGAACTCAAAAGTCTCCTTCTTTCTCCACCCGAATCACATTCCAATCAATTGCATGATTAGCATCAAGTACATACTTTTTAAGTAAAGACACATGGAATACATTATGAATGCACATGGATGCAGGTAGTGCAAGCATGTATGCAACATGACCAATCCTCTCCAAGATTTCAAAGGGTCGACAATATCTTGCTGCCAATTTAGAAAAGTTCCCCAACTTTAGGGAACTTCTCTTGGCCTTCACTTTTAAGAACACATGGTCACCCACTTTAAACTCTCTGTGAGTTCTTCCCTTATCTGCATAATTTTTTTGCCTGTCTTGAGCAACTTTTAAATTCTACTTTATTTTCACCATATGTTCTTCCATTTCCCCGAGAAATTCTAGCCTAACCACTCCTCATTCTTCTTAGTTGTCCCAACTCACTAGTGTGATGTACTTTATACCATATAATACTTCAAATCTGTTCATCTTTAAAGATGTATGATACCCATTATTATAAGAAAACTCAACTAGATGTAGATAATATTCCAATTTTAATGGTTTATCCATCACATACATCCTCAACATATCCTCAATCCCCTGATTGACCCTCTCCATTTGTTCATCTAATTCTGGATGATATGCTATGCTAAAGTTCATATTTTTCCCAAATCCTTTAAATAATCCTTTCCAAAAATTTGATGTAAATTTGTGATCTCTATTAGAAACAATTTCCTTAGGCACACCATGAAGCCTAGCAATTTCCCTCATATAAATACCTGCAATGTTAGTTTCCTTATGAGTTAGCTTCATTGGAATGAAATGAGCAACTTTAGTGAGCTTATCCACCACCACCATGATGGAATCATGTTGCTTCACGGTTTTGGGTAGCTTGGTGATGAAATTAATTGTCACCACTTCCCATTTCCATTCCAGAATGGGAAATGGTTGTACAAAAATAGTTGGATGTTTGTGATCCACCTTGACCTTCTGACATTCTATACATCTAGTGATATATTTAGCCACCTCTTTCTTCATACCTAGCCAAAAATATTGGCTCTTTACAACTGCAATTTTTTTCTGGTACCTTGGGTGCCCAACATAAGGCACATTATGTATTTCTCTTAGCACTATATTTTTCATATCCTAAGAATTAGACACATAAAATCTACCCCTGTACATGAGGATTCCATCCTCCTTTAGCTCATAATCTTCAATTTTCTGCTACAAATTACCTTGCTATAATTTTTCCCTTGTCTCCATATAATGTTGATATGATTTTGCAGCTTCAAAATTTTTGTCTTTCAAATCAGATTTGCACATGCTAATGGTTGTAGCATGAATCTCATGCACCCTCCTACTAAGTGCATCAACCACCTTGTTCTCCTTTCCTTTGATATGCTTTATATCAAAGTCATATTAACTAAGGAATTTGAACCATTTAGTTTGTCTGGAATTTAAAGTTGGTTTCCCAAACAAATATTTCAAACCGCTATAGTTTGTCCTCGGCTCAAATATTCTTCCCATGAGATAGTGCCTCCACATATTTAAGGCATGAACTACGGGTTCCATTTCCAAATCATGAGTGGCATAGTGTCTCTCATTCTCTTTCAATTTCCTTGACTCATAGCATATCACATGCCCATTTTGACTAGGGACCCCTCCAATCCCTTCCTTGCAAGCATCAATGCACATAATGAAATATTCATTAGGATTAGTAATCCTCAATATTGATGCACTTGTAATTAAGTTATACAAGTGTTGGAAACTTCTTTCACAATCAGAGGTCCATTCAAATTTCACACCCTTCTTTTGAAAATAAGTGAATGGGTGTGCAATGTTTGAGAAACCTTCAATAAATATTCTATAATACCTTGCAAGTCCCATGAAAGATATCACCTCTGAAACATTCTTTGGTACTGGCCATCCTTCAATGGATTTTATTTTCTTAGGATACTTTGTTATTCCTTCCTCTAAAATGATATGGCCCAAATAATGTATCTTCTTCTGATAAAATGAGCACTTGCTTAGCTTGGCATACAATTGATGCTCCCTCAATACTTGTAGCACCATATTCAAGTGCTTCTAATGCTCTTCTTTAGACTTAGAGTAGATAAGTATGCCATCCAAAAATACAATGACAAACTTATCCAAGTAATTTCTGGAAATACTATTCATTAAACACATGAAGACAATTGGTGCATTTGAAAAAAAAAATGGTACCACTGTAAACTCATAATGGTAATACCCTACTCTAAACATTGTCTTGTTGATATATTCTTCTTTAATTCTCACCTGATGATAGACTGACCTGAAGTCAATCTTGGAGAATATCTTTGCATCTTTCAGCTGATAAAAACCATCATCTATCATTGGCAAAGGATACTTCTTCTTCAAAGTCACCTTATTCAACTTCCTCAAGTCAATGCATAATATCAAGGTTCCATCCTTCTTTTTCAAAAATAATATTGGGGCACCCCAAGGGGACACACTTGGGTGTATATACCCCTTCTTCAAAATATCTTCAAGTTTCATTTTCAATTCCTTCAACTCTGGCGTGTTCATCCTATAATGATTCTTGGACATCAAGGCTACTCCAAGAATCAAATTAATAGAGAAATCAATATCTCTCTTTGGTGGTAACCCTGATATCTCTCTAAGTACATCCTCAAATTATTTTAGGATAACATAGTCTTCAATATTTGTCATGTTATCCTTAGGTTCCTCTTCCACACGAGTTGCATAAATTTGGCATCCTTTCCTGAAGCTTATTTCTAGTTGCAAGGCTGGAATTTCTTTGATAGTTACTTCCCTTGGAATACCTTGAACCGTTCTCAAGTTCCCTTCTTCATACAAACAAGTAAATTCCTTATTATAACAATCTAGGACATCATGATGTTTGTACAACCAATCCATACCAATTAGGAAATCATATGAACCCAAAGGTATGATATTAAAATCTGCCTTTGTTCTTAGTCCATTCATGTCCATTGGACATTCCTTAACCAACTCATTATTTTTTCTCTTAGCTCCCATAACTAACTAAACCAACCAAGATTTCCCAAGATTGTTTTTTTGCAAATGAAATCTTTCCACCAATTTAGGATCTATATGATTATGACTAACTCCCAAGTCAATTAAAATAGCAACAAAGTGATCATTATTATTACTTCCACTTCGATCATGTGAGATTAAAATTCAGCTTGCTTGTTGTCCAGGGATGCATAGATCCCTGGCATGATTCTTCCCATGTTCTCAACTATATGAGTTCGTTGTACATTGTGAATAGTATTTTATATTTCACCTCTATAAGGGAAATATTTGTACATGTGATCTCCCTCACAACCCCAACATTTAATAGGTTGCTTCCTTGTTCTTTTCCCCAAAGTTTTTATCATTCTGGGCTCATTTGGAGTTGGCTACCCCTGAAAATTATTTCTGAAGATTGGTGGCTTGTGCCCCTTCTTCCTTTGCTCCATCTTACCTTTCTTCTTGTCTTCCCAAGCCTCTTGGAAATTTTATCTTCTTCCATGTTGATTATAGAGGCACTTATCTCTCCTTATTGCTTCATCTAATGTCTTGGGATCATCATATTTTATATTATCACTGAATATTGAAGTTATCCCACTCATAAACCTTTGAACAACATACTTCAACATCTCTAAAAAATATCCTTTCATATTCATCCACAGTCATAATCCCACGCTTGAGTTCAAAGAACTCCATCTTCCTGTCATAATAACACTTGGTCAAGTATTTCTCCTAAATATACTTTTTGAACTGCCTCAAAGTGATCTTATTCTTATTTGAATGTGATGTACTTGCATGAGTTTATCCCACCACATTGATACTTTTCCCTTGAGATGGTAAATTCCAATTCTACCTTATGCTTGCGAGGGATAATTATGCAACTGAAAATATTTCCTCATCCCCAACAACCAAGTCTTTTCATCCTCATCTTTCTTGTGATCACCATCACAGGTAGGAGGTTTTATCTTATTCATTTCTCCTTGTAGTTCATCTACCCCAGACCTTCTGGTATGATTTCTGACAAGAGATGGACTTGAACTATTGTATTCCCTTCTAACCAAGTGTCTTGGTGAGTGATTATGATGTCTACCAACACTTATAGTATCCCCTTTTGACATGATATCTATGAATCTTTGAATTGCTTGATTTTGTCTCCTTATCCACTTTCTTCTCTATTTTATCCAAACTTTGCAACAACCTAATGTTGATTCCATGTTGTTGCTCTTTGGATTTCATAAGACTCTCATTATCATATTTATAACTCAACACATCTCTTTGTAGATCCTTTATAGTCTCCACCAAATTCATTCTTTCATATTTTCCTTCTCCATTCCCATTTGATTTTGTCCATGCTTTACCCATGCTGACATACAACCCCCTGACTTCATCTTCATGGTTGTAGGTTCTCTGTGCATCTTTCATTTTTCTGGTCTCTCTCTAATATCCTTTCTTTGTTCTTTTTTTTCCCCTTAACTCTACAAAATTTGCATTTAATAAGATTTGTTAGAACATAATAATTCAACAAATCTATCAATTTATGCACCATTCTTCCCTTTAAATACACTAAAAATATTCTTTATGTTTTCTTGTGAATTCTACATCCCAATTCACATTTTTGGGTGAATACATGAATTCCTTTATCTAAGACCTTTCCAATGACTATTTTCTTGCTCAATTTTGAGTCTTGAGAGTAAAGTTACAGTCATTTGGTCATTAACCAATTATTTCCCTTTTGCACACTTATCAACCAAGTGCAATTTTGGATATACCCATGCATCCCTTCACCTCTCCTTTGGGGGTTTGACTGAATCTCATTTGAGTTCCTTTGTGACCATATTTTGAATAGTCGAACCAAGTTTCAGCTTCATCCGAGCTCCAAGCTGCTAGTTACAACATATTGAAGTTTCAAGGCTCATTTACCTTTTTAACAATGAATGGTACATGATTGTTATACCCCCTCCTATGCCCTTTTAGGTGCCCAAATTCTAAATCTAGATTTATATTTTTCTTCTATGGCTCAATATATTTCCATAGACTTTTCATGTGCCCCAATCCGACTTCTGAGCAGGAAGTTATGGCCTCTGAAGTGAATTGGTACCCCAAAATTACCTTACATTGTTTAGCCTCTAACTTCCTCATATAGGATCCATTTTGCAAAAAACTTAGCTTGTAAAAATCTCTCTCTGAGCTCTTTAATTTTAGAAGTATAAACTATGCTCTGTCCTGGAAGGACACATCGTTTCTTACAAATTTGATCTTCTAAAAATGTTTTTTAGTTCTTCAAAAATGGTCTGCAAAATGATGACCTATAAATCACTATAATTTTCCATCAATTTTTTACTATTTCTGAGATTTTTAGCTGAATTTTGCAGACTAGGATGTTGACATGGAATTTACGGTCCACCTGGCACCCCAGGATGATTCCATTTCATCCCTTTGGCCATGTTGTCCCTACCTCGTCAGCCCATGTCTCCTTCTCTTACTTCCTTCTTCTTTAACTTTACCTTTCTTTCCTCCACTAGGTGCACATTACTTTATTTTTTGGGCCCCACAATCCTTTGTTGTCCATGTGACACCCATTTTACTAATCGTGGGGATGGGAAAGTCCCATACCGTGCCTATTTACTCAGCTTGCGAACCTGCTTTCCACTCCAGTAAAAATGTGGAGGGTTGGGATGATCAATAATCGATCAATGGTCGGGACGACGTTCCCCCCTCCCCCCCNTCGGTGATGTGGTGGGCTCACGTTGATTTATCCCCCCCTTGGTGGTTTCCAAAACTTCCAGGAGACCCCCCCTGAAATCAAGGTTCTATAGGTCCAAAATCATTGTTCTTCAGGTTAGGCAGGCGCCCCATCCACCACGGCTCCATGTCACCTACCACCTGCTACCTGCCACTCCTACCACTTTGTCCCTTGTGGCATGCCATCATGTACATGCCACTATGGAATTCCACATCACCCCTATCTTATCAGTTGAAACATGGTTCCATGTCATCACTGACGTCATTCTACGGAAAAATACCCACATTTTTCCAATTTTGCCAAATTTCTGAATTTAAAAAAAAATGCCCCAAAATGCGTAATTTTGTAATTCCACCTAGATCGCCATGGGATCTATGAACTTGATCTCTCTATGACCAATTTAATCTCTAAAATCATCAATTCAACTTATGTAAATGAAATTCCACTCTCCCATGTTGAATTCCCCACGAATTTAACTACAAAAATTGGGCTTTTTCCCAATTTCACCCCAATTCATATTTCTTCCTCATGACGCCATTGAATCTCTATAATTATATTTGTTACAGCCAATTCGGCCCTATAGACATCCCATTACATCCACGCGTGACTGATTGACAATTTTGGGTGAAAATTTCTCTCAATTTTGTTCATGAATTGGGGAATTTGCACCAATTCCACCATGGATGTACTGTAATTTTTGGAATTCATCCATCTACATACCCAATTTTGTTTCAGAATGTGATAAAAATTTATGGATTTCTAATACCTGGACAAATTTCCTCAAATTACTCATGAAATTTCCCCAATTTCATTGCAATAATTTCTTCAAACATGTCACAGAGATCTCATTATGACATTTTTTCAAACAGTTTGCATGCATACTTTGCAAATTTCACTTTTGTGCTCTATATTTGGCCCTTGCGAGTCTAGTGTCGAAATTGGAGCTCTGATACCACAATGTAGCATCCCCACCCCCAAGCTGGGCCATGCCACAAAAACATTTTCCTCTCTGATACCATTAGTTAACAAACATGATCTACATATGAAACAAATATGCAATGCAAATAGCATAAGTTCATACATAAACATGTACAATAAAGCATACAAAAGTTATATAAACATATACATAGTAATTGGAAAATAAACACATAAAAATAACACTTATCTTTTGTAAAAACACCGACTGGCTGTAGACCTCAGACATTCCTTCCAACCATAGACTATGTTGTTGATAAAATCTCAACAACAAGTCACCCCTGACCTGAGGCTAGAAACTCCACCAAGGTAAAGACTTCCTAAGCTAGACTAAGGTCTAACAAACAACAAAAATTTTCTCAGGCCAAGGTGCCAAGTCCAACAACCTTTTCCATCTTACATCCTCTCATTCTCCACAACCTATCCCACCCCAGGAAGTGTACTACTTCTCTTTTCAATAGTCCTTCGACTGCCCCATTTCCCTTTCAGGCTCCAACAACAGGTTAGACAAGAAGTCTTAGATATTTGTAGCTACAACCTAGCACATAGAGAGGGAAATTACCAGTAATTCTCTCACCCATATAGAATACTGATAGGCCTAACAACCTACTTCTTTAGACTGCACACAATCTTGACGACCTACTTCTTCAGATTACACACAAGCCCGACAACCTGCTTCTTCAGTTCAATTTCCAGGGAATTTTTTGTTACAATAAGCTCCAAGCTTCCCAAGTTACAAGTATGGATAATGGATGGAAAGAGTGAGCGTGAGAGAGATAAGAATGATTAGAGAATGATGGAAAATACACCAATTCCCCACTTTATGTATACATGTTCCCAACTTGACACTTGTCATGTTGGGAACTACCTTGTCCCCACTTGGTGATATGTTCCCCACTTTTAGAAACTTAGGATAAAATATACCATATGATTTAGACTTTAGGAATAGTATATCATATTATTCCCTTGGCTTAGCCCCTCTTCCTAAACTCTTATCCCCCCTTCCCTCTAGTGGAGTTCTATGCCCCCATACTCTTTTTTCCTGGTTGGTATGCAACAACGATGTATTTTTATAAATAATCTGAGTGTGATAACATATTACAATGATAGGCTCACTAGCCTTTTAGCATCTAGGCTCTCTAGCCTAATAACCACACAGGCACTCTGGCCTCAAAACATGTATACAAAGGCACTCCGACCCAAAATATCCTATCTCACTAGCCTATATGTACATTTACAACTAGGGTTCGACCTAGGGGTATTACAATGTTTCCCTAATGATGGGTGTTTTTTCCACTCAAAGCATTGGACATTTCAAAAATAGCTACACAATTTGTATCCAAAAAGTTCAAGAAGCATTATGATTAACTGTGAAAACCTACACACTCGAATTCTAAACCTCTATGGAGAGGACTATCTCAAAGAGACCTATATTTTTGAAAATCTTTGAATTAAAATGATGAAAATAGTTCTTGATCTTACATTATTGAAGTGATGATGAGACTCTCTTAAGCTTCCTCCATTCACATGAATTCACCAACATCATCGAAGAATTTATCTCAGTCACATTTTTACTAGGGATAAAAATGTTATTCTTCTTGAGGAAATCCACTTTACTGCATCATAACTCATCTTCTTATCTCACAGGGTATTTAATTTCCATATTAAACTCTCAGATCATTGATTTCCTTTGATGCTTGGTTTAATATCAACCATAGGTATTTTAGCGTAGTTTCTAATGTTTTTGAATAAACCTCTGCTAATTAGATTTGCAAATTTAACAATTTATTTACTAATCAATATTCTTCTCACCCTTAGTGCTTTCATCTTCCAACCTTGAACCATTCTATCATTGAATCCTCTTTTATCTCCTCGATTTGTCAAAACATGTTTTTGTCTTCCCCACCATACCAATCAAATCTTGCATTACCTATTTCTGCTCAATTCCAAATTGCAAGCTCCTCATCAGTTCCCCAGTGACTCACATCCACCCTATGTTATCCACCAATACTTCACCCACGTTTTTACATTCCAAAGTTTCTACCATGACATCTAAATTGGTTTTATACATAAAACCTATTTCAACCCGCATGTCCTCACTTCATCCAACCTCTCATTTTCCTCTTCCCTCAAGAATTTCTTACTCTTCCTTTTTATATCTTGAAGAAACCCTCGTAGCTATATCCTATGGTTCATCTTACTCCCCATATCATACCCCTTTAGCTACAACTACCATGTCGATCACCTAGAATTCTAGTTTGTTGACCAATCATTCTGGTACCAATTGTGCACTGTTTCCTATATTGGTTAATGTTCTTGGTATTAATATGCAAGAATAGACAAGAAACCCTAACCAAACCCTTATTCATTATGATTTAGCTTTGGTTTAAAATTTGTCTTTAAATTCTAATATGCTACAACTACCATGTCAATCACCTAGAATTATAATCTGCTAAACAATCACTCTGGTACCAATTGTGCATCGCTTCCTATACTAGTTAATGTTCTTGGTATTAATATGAAAGAATAAACAAGAAACCCTAACCAAACCCTTATTCATTATGATTTAGCTTTGGTTTCAAATTCTTCTCTAAATTCTAATATGCTTATTAAATCTAATTCGCTTCAAAAACTTCATATGGTTTTGTTATCTAATAATAACTCTAATTTAAATTTTAACCCTAATATTAACACTACTCCTAATCCAATTTATAATAATAGTTCTTTAATATCCAAAGATATTAGTAGTTCTAATTCTTTAATATCTAAAATTTTTAATATATTAATAGCCTTCTGAACTCTAAGCCCTATCTTGATAATCTTGACACTAAATCAATAAACATTCTTCTTCAAACCCAAAAACACTCTCTACCTTCTTCCATTAACTATCCATCCATGGTCATAAATTTATCATCTATTGATCTCAACCCTCCCCTCCATATTCTTGGAAAAGGTTTTAAATTCACCCTTGTCCCTCATTGTATCCCCATTGAAGATATTATTTTCTCTATTGAATCTGTAACACATCATCTTCCCGCACATTAAGTTGAAGAAATTAGGCAGGAGTGTGGAAGAATCCTTCATCTTTATGAACCTTCTAAACCGAACCTAACTGAAGAAGAATTTTAGTCCATTCGTTGCATTAATGATAACCCCAATATCATTATCTTAAAATCTAATAAAGGTAATGATATGGTCATTATGAATACCTCTAACTATGAATCTAAAATTCAATATCTTCTTTCTTCATCCTCATATAAACCTCTCACCAAAAACCTAATTAATACCATAACTAGTCTGGTTACCAAATCCATCAAATATTCTTTCTTGGAACCTAACATTCAAAAACATATTATTTCTCATAACCTTAAAACCCTAGGATCCATGGAAACCTAAAATTCATAAAGAATACATCCCCTTCAGACCAATAGTAAGCGTTATAGGTGCACCCACTCATGCCCTTGCATGCTTTCTTGTTGAAAAAATTCAGTCCTTCATCTGTACAAAATTCTCCTTTATTAAAGATTCCTCTGATTTTATTCAAAAAACATAGGATCTTTGTAGATTTTGACCTTGTACAATAAATTACTGCAAATAGATTCTTAATAAAAATAGAAAATATACAATGACACACACGCATTGCACAAATATTTTTCCCTAGAAACCCAAACTAGGAAAACCAACAACCTATTTAGAGCCACACCTCTAATA
>SNQJ01S0047335.1:0-10172 GCA_010110895.2 Picea sitchensis | reverse complement strand
TTTCCTTAGTTGCCCCCAACCTTCTTTCTCTTGATTGAGATTTCTTTTCCATATAAATTCTTTATAATTGTTCTATTTATTTTATTTTATTATTTGAGTCTTCCATTCTTTAATCCTTTGTTTTATTTTATATCTCTGGTCTACATTATAAAATGATTGAGCCAAATTTCCCAAATTTTAAGGCAACCTCTAAATTTTTTGTTTTATCATTTATTAACAAGAACTATTTTGTTATTTATCCACAATGTACTCTTCTCCTTTTCTTCAAGTGTCATTTCTTAACTTTTTTCACTTTAATATTTTTTCTTAACAATATTTTCTAACATTTTAGCTTCATTTGTTTTTAATAATGAGTGGAGTATCCACTCCAAAAATTAAACGTTTCAAAACTACACAATTTATATTAGAAAAATTCAAGAAACATTATAACTAATTACAAAAACCTACACAATCAATTTTTATTTATTTATTTATTAATAAAATCTTCACAACAGAAATATTTTTTTCACTTAAGTATATATACTTATTTTTTTTTTTGAAAGATAGGTTTTATGATTTGTGTCTTAATAATGGAAATATAAATATTATATTAAATTATTATTTATCACAATTTTTTTTTAGGATTTTTCATCTATAATGTAAATACAAATATCTTTTTAATATAAAAAAAAATTAGGCTTAAATTTTATTCATGAATTAATTTTTCCTATTTAAATTCAAAAAACATTCATTAATTTTTATTTTTATTTTTGAAATAAACTTAGATCCATCTTAAATTCAGATCTATAAACACCAAGAAGGATCAAATTTCTTAGAGTATAATGAAGAAATTAATATTTTATATGTAAGTATAGAGTATATATATATGTGTCTAATATGTAATTTGGTTCTTGTAATTATTTTATTTTGATTTTTTTTTAATTGACTTCACTTTAATTTTTTTTACTGTAATCTTATCTAACATAATCCTAATGTGAAAACTTTACTCTCGTGCAATAATTCACCAAACTTTTATAGGATAAAAGCATTTTACTTTAAAAATCTTTAAAAATTTAATATATATATTTTAAATATTCCACATATTTTTTATGGTTAACATTTTAAGAATTAGTAAAATTTATCAATATTTCCACAATTTAGAATAAGTATGAATCTTTAAAATTGTCTCAGCACCTCAATGAATAACATATTAAATAAATAAAAACATATTAATAAATATTTTTAATAAAATCTATAACCAAAATAATACCAAAAAAAACATTTATTTTTAAAAAATGCATAATGCTCACACTTCCACTCATTTCAACCCACTACACAAATACCACATCTACCACATCAACTAGTAAAAAAAACACACTTAACATGTATGGATTTTACTATTTATTAAAATAGACAAATAGCTTAATCCTTCATTTGCCCTAAATTCCCCTTTTGCTAGACCTCAAGCGCAATTTCAACCATAGTAAGATGCCTTTTCGACCTGAATCTCAATGTCATGAAAAAATGGAGGTTGGTATCCTTGCCTTTCAATGTTTTCGACGATATTAGTAGCATTTTCACTCCCTTTTCACCCAAAGTAGTTTGTTTTCTTACAGATTTTTATTAACCTTAGGATAACGAGGTGGAAGACATGTGTTGAATACAAGTATTTATGAATAGTGGAAGATATGTGTTAACGTGGTGGAAGACATGTGTTGAATAAAATTATTCATGAACATTGGAATATATGTGTTGAACAAAAGTATTCATGATTGTATTCAGATTTCTCTCAAACTTCCTACTATTTGTATAGTTAAAACCGTCATTGAACGTAGTTAACAACTCGCAAATATCTACCTTGAGAGTAATGATGAAAATAACAATACTGATGTAGTTACGTAGAAATAGCTGCTGGTGAACGCCGAAAGGCTAAGAAGATGAATTGAATCCTTAAAAGAATATATTAAATTTTATTTTCTATTAATAAATAAATTGTTGGGTTTCGATTCATCTTCTTAGCCTTTAGGCGTTTAAATTTATATTAAAATTTAAAGTTATATTTTAAATAAAATTTAATTATATTAAAGAACTAGGTAATATTACATTTAAAATATTACCCGAAAGGCTAAGAAGATTAGCCTTTCGCCACCGGGTAATATTTTAAATGTAATTATATTAAGGAACTGGGTAAAATTTAATTATATTAAGGAACGTTGTAACCGTCGACGAGGCAGACGTCGTAGAAGTCCTTCTCGCCACTGGGTAATATTTTAAATGTAAACCTCCGGCGTTCAAAAGCAAGTGAAGGCACTGGGTAATACGCCCACACAAAGCAGTTCACATCCACGCGTCCGCCCTGGTAAAAAAATGACGGCGCACTATAAAACACACAGAAGAAATGGCAAGGTAGACACTCACAGTTAATAATCCACGTGGCCACAAGCGGCCATACGCATCTGCTCATGAACAATAATTTTTGTTGTTATTTCTTAATCATTGAACGTGGCAATCGTCTTTATAAATGAGCGGAAGTTAATTTATCAAAATCTCATCCATTGATTAGAGAGGATGACGAAGAATATGCCAGCATCTTCAATTGCCAACCCTAAGATTGAAATTTATGATTAAAAGGTAATTAATTGTGCCCATTGTCAATAGGTGTACGCCTTTCGGCGTAATAACAAAACAGTTTAGCAGATATAGAGAGAATCAATCCATTTCATGAAACTTGATATTCATAAAGACGCTCGTGGTCATTGCCCACTAGATAGCCTGGAAGATGCGAATGAGCCATGTTTTTAATTTTCAATTCAAAATCTTGTGAAAATACAACCCATGCTAATGCTATGGTGATGGGTCTCTCACGGTGTCGTCCATAAGAGGGGCTTTAGTAGTCATCATGAGTTATGGGACTCCTAGTAGGTTTATTTTCTTGTGTGATTGCTTTACAATTTTCCCCAACCTTGTTAAAAAATTAATGTATTAATAACTACTACCTTGTTTGATTTGGAAGGATTAAATGCACCCAAACCGAGCTCTCCTAAAAAAAAAACTTTTGATCATTGAAGTCGTTGATGTGCCAAATAAGGTCTCGAAAAGGCTAATGTCCATGGGACTTGTGTTTCATGCATCTTCCTCTCTTTTCTTATCTTCTTCATATATTCATAATCTCTCCTCTTTCTTCAATCTCTCTTCTTCCTTTTTCCTTGGTCTCTCCTACTATGCTTGTATTTTCCTTTCTTCCTCTTCTTTCTTTATTTTCTCCTCCTCTACTTGTTGAAGTCTCAATGCTTCGACTTCTTTCTAGAGACTTTCCTTTTCAAATGCTTCTTTAGCTATTGTGTCCTTTTCTATTCTCTATTTTTCTAAATGATCCCTTTCTAACCATTCTTTCCTTACTCAGCAGCCAATGCCCATATTGAAAATTACTTCATCTAGTGACACTTCTCTTCTATAAAGCTCCTCCTCTTGCCGCACTTCATTTTGATATAGCCACTTGTATTTGCATGCCCTATAGTGTTGGCTGAAAACATCCAAAGAGTCATGTCATTTGAATATCTCTTCCCCAAAATGGAAGGTGGTCGAAGTTTCTACTTTCATTACTACTTCCTTGATGTCCTTGAATTTGTATGCTCCCATGTAAAATGTAGTGGAGGCCAGGGAGCTTTCTTATCACGGGATAGAGTTGCTTCAACTCCATGTACAAGAGTATGATATGCTATCTCCTAGAGGACCAATTTGTCAGGGATAAATTTGGGAAGTAGATGAGGAACCTTAATAGTGCCAAAAAGTCTAATACACATCCTCTTTTTGGTGGTGTACCAATAACAAGTTGCATAGCTTTTTTCGACATACATTTCTTTGGTGCACATAAAAGTAGTTGGTATAGAGAAGCTATGAACTACTCACATATTTGAGTGTAATGGATTCTATATCTATGTTTCCATATATTCTGATAGTCTATATGAATGGGTAGATCACTTGATTTCCATTGCCAACCTATCCCTGTAAAGGAGTTGACCATGCAAGTGATGTCTAACAAATATGAGGACACGTAAAATATGGATGCATGCCCGAGGATACATGTTTATCCTTGGAGATGACCTGGACCATGTAAGTAGATAGGATATCCCCTAAGTTGAACATAGTGTTTGTCTCGATGACTACATAAATCATGGGCACTCATGACTATGTGAATTAGGTGGCTGCTTCTTCACCATATAATCTGCTCAAAAGAACCTTGACGATATTGTAGGGAGTCTGTAATATACTAGTGGGATATGTATTTTTCCTCTTGGATTTGAAATATTTACCATTTCCCCACCAACTTTTCATAATGTCCTTACAAATAAAAGGGAATTGCATCACA
Organism: Picea sitchensis; assembly: GCA_010110895.2. Classification (NCBI taxonomy): domain Eukaryota; kingdom Viridiplantae; phylum Streptophyta; class Pinopsida; order Pinales; family Pinaceae; genus Picea; species Picea sitchensis. The sequence continues at coordinate 5,824 of SNQJ01S0047335.1, read as the reverse complement.
CATTCATCACTAAGTTCAACCTTCATTAATGGGAATTTGTAACATATGTCCAAGGATGATGTTTGAAATGAGGAGATGTTTTCCATTGGTGTCTTGAGCTAGCCTATCAACAATGTTTTCCTAGTTGATGAGCCAAGCAATGGCCTTTTCATAGGGAAGAACAACAATATGGGTGGCTACTTTATGAAGTTGCAAATGTTTGATGGATTAATAAACACCTTCATCGGGATTAGAGTCTCTAAGGAGGAGTGGAATTTAAGGGAATGTTTTCTCCTTGAACATGTGGTATAGGTATCCCCACTTGAATACTATCCCTAGGGCCATACAACATTCGGTATTGGAATAAACAGGTCATGGGATGCCAAAATCTATCTCTTGCTTAATTTTCTCATGGTTTTGGCTAAGCTTGATTACCTTCTCTTTTTGCTTCTTAGCCCTTTTGGAGGCTATTTCTGAATCTTGTAACTCGTCCATTTCAACAACAACAAACATTAATGATATTATATATAAGCAAAAGTAAGATACCTATGTGGAGAGGGAGATTTTAATAGAAAACATGGTTTGGGTAGGCTCTTATCTCCATTGGCATTTTTTCTAGGAGAAATTGTTGTTCTTGTTATGGTCATTTCACTTGCATCCCTTTTGTGGAGTAGGTAGTTTGAAAGATGAGGCAATGGGTGTGAATTTTGTATTTAGGAAAAATGTTCATTTCCCATGGTCTTGCATCTAGGAAATGTTGCATTGAAGAGTTCATTTGGACTTACATAGCTAAGAGAGGGGGAAAATCACCCTCCACGAGGAATTGATAGTGAGATCATGTAAGGAAAATCCCTTCCATGCATGACTCCCTTCCATGTTTATTCTACACAAGGGAATATTGTCATTTGAGAATGGGGTGAGATATCACTAAAAGTTTCATGGGTCTTTTTAACATGTAAGTTGGTCAATAAATATGTGGGAAGGGTGAAGTGGATATTGTTTTCTTTCATGCATACATCCCATAGAAACAATGGTCCATTGGGCATAAAACATTGGAGCTTCATCAAATTCAGGGCCACATGGGTGGAAGGTTCATGGGTTCCTCTGATTGTTGAATGAATATTCAAGTGCATAAGAAAAATGAAGAATACCCTTGATGGAAAGGGTAAATAACCCTATTAATTTGCTAGAATCCATAAATATATTTGGTTGATTGGACAGTAAGAAGAAATTAGGGGCTTGGTTTTAGGCCATGCTCGGGTTCTCAGCATTTGATGGTCGTACAAAGGTTTCATCTGATGGAAAGGGAGGGATCATCTCTTAATTTAATTTTATTATCCATTTTGTTAGGTTTGGTGGCCATGTGGTAGGAGGGTAGTGGTGGAAAGGTGTGATATATGCCCTCTTAGCAAATGGGATGTTATGAGAAATAAAAGAATATAAATTTTACAAGATGGAGCAAGATTCATACTTGGATAATGACAAATCATTGCTTGAGGAGGATTCATACAACTTCCATGAGTTACAATGTCCTTGGGAGCTTATTCAATGTTGATGTGATTTAGGAGAAGTAAAATGGTAAAGTCAAAGGCCCAATATCCCTTTAATAAACAAAAATGATCCTTTTTTCCACGTTTTCAAGATTTTTAAAAGATCACATTAGTCTTATCATGCATACAATTTTTTTTGGTTAGGTGCAATAAAAGCTATATGGCATGACTTAGAGAAATTTGATGACCTCATGACATATCGTGCCTTTGAGAAATTTTCTTGGCATGTGACAAAAGGAACTTATCACAAAAATTGAAGTTTTTCTTGGTTGTGATAAAGGAAAGTTGTCACGAGATTTCAAAATTTGGCAAGTTGTGGTGTATTGCAAGGGCACGCACTTGAATGTATTGTGAGGGTCGAAAAATTTGAGAGGTGCAACATGTTGTAATGAAAACGACTTTCCCTGTGATGTATTGTAACCTCAAATGTTTTCCAACATTGTGATGTATCACAATATCTGAAAATTTTGAAGGCCATGACACATCGCAAGAAACAAAAACTTCTGAAGGTGTGAAATGCTAGATTTTCCCAAAATTTATAAGTCTTTTTGTATTATATAGAAACAAACTTTCATGCTTTGCAATGTATCGCACCAAAGTATGTTCTTATGTGATGTATCACACCATGACAAGTTTTTGTGCGATGCTATAAAGGAATATTTCACTAGTGATTCAAGGTCGCAACAAGGTATACTTGCTTGAAAAAGGTCAGAACAAGAGATTAAAATCAAATTCCAAGGCTATATGGGATATATGAATAGTTTCAAAGACTTATTGCATGAAAATTATTGATATTAATGTGATCATCTCAAATATAAGTCCATGAAGGCTCACAAGTCTAAAAAATAAGGAGGGGCCTCACTCCTTTTTTTCCTTCTTCAAATCACAAACAAAAATGGTACGGAGAAGTTCTTTCTTACTCAACAATTGGTGACACATTGTGTAGAACCATGAGTCTCTACAAATAATCTTTTAGATATCCACAAGTTCTATTAAGACAAGAATTTATCTTTGGTGGAGTACCTTTGATTTAGCTTAATGGGTCCCTATTGTACCTTGCACCTCAGATTAATTGAAAGAGTATTCAGTTCCAGATTGAGTAACTTACTAGTAATAACTCTAATGGCAAAGCATGTAGTTATTTCTCGACTTAGTTCTTCCTCAGATGCTAGCATAGTGCCACAAGGTTGGTATATGTAAGGGATGTTGTGGATTCAAGTTGTTTTATCCATGTGCTCTTGGTGTTGTTCTGCTACCAATGAGCATCCATATCCCCAATAAATTCAACCTATTATCACAATCCTTGCTCAGTTGTTAGTGAGTGTCCATTGCCCATAACCTCAACAAAGATGCCTACATGTCCCATGTGATCTAAAATTCCTTTCCCAAGCCTTTACCTTTTCTTTTTCTTAGAAATAGGTGGATGTGATATCTTAGTAATCCTTTAAAGGCATGCAAGATGATACTTGGTATCTAAGAACTATTACAAATATGTATGTTTTAATGATAAGCATATTCCTTGTATGTAAAACCTTGTAACTTCATCAACTTCCAAATTAAACATCAATTATTATTGAGTGTGTGAGGATGGAGCCTTGGAGATAACTAGTAGTCGACCCAAAATTATGTCTTAATTTCTCATAGTCATCCATTGTTTAGGTAGTGTTCCACCACTGAGTTGAAGCTTAGATATTAGACTGAGGTAATGAAAATAGGTTGTGAACCATTGTCTTATCCATTGGGCTCAAAGTGGATTTACATGGCTCTAACTAGTTGTGCTTAGGGATCCTAAATCAATCAAAGCACTTGCAATGGATAATCAATTGATTTCCTGAAAAGGATTGAAAAGGAAAATTATTTGAAAAGAAACTAACTAACAAAATTAATGATTAAATCAAGGAAAACAATGATAAAATTAAATAAAACAATTAAAGCAAGCAAAATTTAAATGAAAAATTCAATAGACAAAAGGAAATCTATCTATTTACAACTAATTGTTCGAAAGGAAACTAACTAAAGTATCTCTTCAGAATTTGTCCTTTGATGGGAAGGAGGTTTACTTATCCTTCTAGATTTTGCGGTTTATATGTTCCTAGGAAAAAAAAATTTAATCACTAAGTAAGGACCAAGCGATAACTATTGGAATTTAGTATGCATACTCTTCTCTTTGTGTGTCTTGTCCCATTTTAAAATGACCTAGAAGTCCTTTTCTCCTACAAATTTCTTGTCAAACCACCTATTAACCATATGCTGATGAACAACAAATTTCTTATTTTCCTTCTCTCTTTCTTCTTCTAGTCTGAGTAGGGTATCAACCCTTCTCTAGATTACTAGGCAATTATGCCCACATAAAACTTGGGATAGTTGGAGAGATGGAAATAATATTTTGGAGGGAGGATGGATTTTTTTCCATAGACTAGAAAATAAGGAGACACTCATAAATATGATTTTTTTGTCACTCTATATGCTCATAGAGAATTTGGTAAGGAATTGTGCCAATTCCTTTGGTGATCAACTAAAGTTCGTTTCAGAATACTGATTAGATTTTTGTTAGTTGATTCAACTACACCATTTCCCTAGGGGTAATAGTTAGCTAAATATCATAACATGGTCCCCTTCTATAAAGAAAACTCATTTAACTTTAAAGAAGAAAAATAAGTGGAATGATAAAAAAAATAGCAGTTGGTATGACGAAGTTGGTGATCAGATGATGCTCTAGAAATTGAATCACAACCTCTTCATTTACCTTAGTCATTAGTACAATCTCGATCCATCATGTGAAATAGTTCATTGTAGTCAGGATTTATTTATGTTCCTAGAGAAATTTGGATTGATACTGCTGATGACATCCATACCCCACTTTTCAAAAAAGGATCCACAACAACAACACACTCTAAAGGGATTGCTAGTTTCTTCTCCCCACCAATGCACTTTTGGCATGCTTTTCATTTTCAAACATATGAGTGGGAATATTTTAACACCTTGGCCATATATAGCTCTTAGGATCTTATGATCTATTTTCTCACTAGAAAAATGTCCTCCAATGGGTCCTTCATGTAACTTTGTAAGGACTTTATCAACATCTTATTTCTCAAGACAAATAAGAAATACACCATCATAGTTTTCTTTGAATAGGATTCCATTGATAAGATGGTACTTAGAGGATTCGACTTCTTGGAATTCAAATGACTAGGGGAAGTACCATGCTACAGATATTTCTTTAGGTCATTTTGCTAAGAATTTGGCTAAGCAAGAACATATAGAACTTATTTTCTGTAGAGTGACATTTCATTCTCTCAAACTTCCGATAAAGAATTAGTTGGGTATAATGCTTATGTTTCCAACATGCACAGACCTTGACCTCTAACTATGGTTGTAGTTTTGAAATCTAAATCATACTCCTAGATGGTTTTTATCCACTTCCCTCTTCTCTCACCTATTTATTTCTACATGAGCAGTGACCTCACAACTGGGTGGTGCACTATTACCTTGGTGTGATTCTTCATAATGTAGGGTTTGAATTTTTTGACTACTTTGTAAAAAATGAAGGATTGTTTATCAATTGCTGGGTAATTCAATTCAACCCCTTGTAGACCAATGATCATAAACGAAATTGGGCATGCACTCCCTTGATCATCCTTTTGTGTGTGCACTGCTACAATATAATGATAAGATGTAAACATGTACATTGAAAATTATTTACTAAATTATAGGCTATGCAAAGCTAGTTTTGTAGCTATGGAAGCCTTAACTTTGCCATAAATATTCCTTTTCAACATAATTCCATTTGAATTGTAGTCCTATTTTGATTCGGATTTATGAGAGGAACAAACTGACTAACATACTAAATACAATAACATAGAGATATAAAGAACAACAACATATATCCCGTGAACAATAAATTCTATTGAATAAATGAAATAGGCTGAAACTGTAAAACTGCAGAAATGAAAACAACTTGCTCGAATGGTGGTAGCTATCTCTAAGAAGAGATGTGGCTACTATGCACATTCGTCTAAGAAAAATCATTAAAATGAGGTACCAAAGGCCCTTTTAAGATTACTCATGAATGCCAAAACCCTAGACATCCAAAAACCTAACCCTAGCAGATGAAATGCCAAAAGTTATGTGGGCCCCATTGGGTAAGTTGATACCTCAACTTCCCATGGTCATGACTTTTGCATACGACCTCCGTTTTAGGCGTGTGATATCCCGTTGGTGTTGGAAAAATACTGAGAGGGGGGGTGAATCAATATTTTGAGCTATTAACAATTTTTCACTTTTCTTTCACTGAA